>VZTJ01011335.1:1997874-2243851 GCA_013397795.1 Orthonyx spaldingii | reverse complement strand
CACTCCCCTCTCCCCACTCCCCACTCCTCTCTCCCCACTCCCCTCCCCGCTGTCAGGTGCTGAACCAGCATGTGGAGACAAACACGTTGTTGCTCTGTGGTCGGGAGACACCAGAACACGAAGCAAAGACACCAAACAGGGTGTAGTGCTGTAAGAGATAAACAGATTGCACAGCAGAGAGCGAGTTTCTCTGTGAAATACATTTTTGTGTTATTGGCACATTTGTAGCACCCTGAAATTCTTTGATTTCATAGTGAAAATACAAATCTTCTACTGGGACATAAAATATGGTTATGGGCTACTTTTTGAAATAAAAGAGCTGCTTGCCTTAGCTTTAAGTTGTTAAGACTTAAGACTTAAATCTGAGTCCTGGTACTGACTGTATATCCTAATTTTTAATTTTTTTTTTTTTTTTAATCTGATATCATTGGCCTGTATAATTATATGGAATTTTGTACAAACTTCCAATGGTAATGCACTGGTCAGTGTAGGAAATATTACTTGTATAAAGGGGTCTAGATAGTAGGTTTTTTTGTTTTGTTTTGTTTTACTTGTTTATGAAAAGAACTATTTTTCTTATGATATTGACTGTTCTTTCCCCCTGTTTTCTTTTTGGGTCACATCACACCTTGATAATCAGTAAGTTAAGCTGTGTAGGTAAAAGCAGTACATTCTTTTTCTTTTTTCTGAGCCTATGTTATTATGTGTTATTTATATCTAAGGACAAAATTACAGGTTTCAGTGCCTGAGCAAAACAAATGCTTCAGAGTACTCTTTTTGTACCATTTCTTTGTTTCTCTAAAAAAAGATCTGCAAAGATAACGATGAAAGGAGCACATTACAAAGTAAAGATGAATACTTGCTCAACATTCAGAAGAAACTTTAGACAGACTTGCACATGAGCATCTATGAAAAATGGCAACCTATCTAACTTTTCATCTTTTCGATGTTGATTTGATAATACAAAAGTGCCAGCAATTTTTTTTTTTTTTGGCGTGATGTGAAAACCTTATGTAATTTGATAGGGGAAAACCAGAACAGAACTGCATTTAAAGAAGCACAATATTATCTGCAGAGTCTCGGAAGCAAGCAGCACAAACTTCCTGCTGGCTACAAAGTTAGGAAGTCTATAAAGTGCACAGTCACAGGAGAAAAATTACATCTTCCAGTGCCAAGACTCAGAAGTAAGCTGCAAAATATATTAATATAATTAGATTCATCTTTCTAGTATATGTTAATGAGGAAACAAAACATAGTACATTTTCTTTCACATGTATGTTTCAGATGTACATAATGTTTAACTGTAAAAAGTGAAGGGATTATCTATTTACATGAAATAGAGGTAATTTTTTTGGTAGAATGAGGGCAGAGCGGTCACGATGTATTATTAATAGACTACTTATGGACAAACCCATTTTTATAGACTTTCTTATGACATCAAATCAGTTGGCAAGTAGGACATCCTTACCAGAAAATCTTAGGACCAATAAAACCAAAAGTGATTCTGACTACCTTTACTTGTACAATTAGAAGTAATAGAACAGGAACAAAAGAGATCCACAGAATTCATAGCTGTTATTTGTGAGTTGAGTTGTGGAATTCTTAATTGCATCAGCACTAGTATTGAAATATCTATAACTTTTTAGAGGGGCAATTAATAAAAATAATAACTTAAAAATTGAGATATCAGAATTTCTATGATTTAAATATATTCACAAAATATTATAATCTTACAAAAAGTGTCCTTTTTGTTCTAGATGAGGATGGAATGGAGAACATATATGTTCTTTTTCATGTCAAGCTTCTTTCCAGATTCTCTTGGGCTTCTTTCTGGTTTTTATTTTTGGAGCTAGATTTTTTAAATGGTTGCACTGTTGCTTGCAACTGTGTTGCAGGTAATTGGATGCTGTGATTCTTTTTAGTTCTGTTTTTGTTGAATTACTGCACAGCATTTCAACCCACATGAAGGAAAAATGCATTCAGTTTTAGGGAATTTAAAATAAAGACTGAGAACAGAACAATTGTCATAATAGATCAGGCATCCAGGGACTGCACTCAGGTGCTGAGGACATATCTGTACTGTAGAGCTTAAGAGGGTCAGGAAAAAGTTCCTGATCCCAAAGACAAATAGAGTGTACTGGCTTATCTCCACACTGTGTATGGCTTCGCCCCCTAAAATGGATATTTTTTTTTTCATTTCATAGAGTTTAAGGTGGTGTAAGAGCTGAATACCAGCCCATCAGAGTGGCATTTGTGAAGCATGAAACTGAGCATGTGTGAAATGTGATGCCGCTGGGGAGTTTGTGGGGTCAGGATCCTCTCAATTGTGTGCAGTGACTGGTCAGGTCAAAAGGAGCAGAACTGGTGCAGGTGTGTCCTTGCTCTGCCTTTTAGGAGTGCTCCCTCCACTGAAGTAGACACTGAATTGTGCCAGGTCTTGCCTTGGGAACGGCTGAGGAACACACCCAGCAGTGTCAGATATTGGGGCTGTCACTACTGAGTTTGTCCCCTTGCCCTCTCCTGTTTAGCAGAGTATTTGTACTGAGAAAGTCTGTCAAAGCCAGAAAAGGAGATCACATCACTCTTTCTTTCCTTTCTGGGCTTCAGATCTGCATCTTTCAGACTGCCACATTCAATCACAGGGGGTCCATGTAGTCCTGCTTCCTATTGCTGAAACTGCTGTTTTTCCACAAAAACTGGCAGTACTTGTGATCTGCAAGAGGAAACTTGACTCAGTAGGTGACTGGTCTGATCCAGTGTGGAGGATTGGTAATGTCATCATTAAAAGCAAGGACAGCTAAGGAGCATGCCTTTACTTACTCACTCTGGGATATCAGAAATGAATTTTTCAGGAATATGGTTTTAGTCAATGTACTGTATTAGGAGAACTTGTTTTATTTTCTTGATGTTGCTAGTGTCTTCCTCCAGAAAGTTCTTAGTCTTTGCCTTAGACTTCCATTTGTGTAATGGCTGGGATAAATTATCTCTTCCCCCACCCCCAGCAAACTGTAGTGGCTGGCATATTTAATAATTTGAAAGTGGCATATGAGTATTTTTTGTCAATATACTTCTATCCAGAGTAACAGCTCAACATTTTTTTTCCAATGTGAGATTGTAGGAGTGAATTCTTTGTACATCAAAGCATTGGATAAATCCATTTGGCACGTCACATAGTGGCAATTAATGATTTCCATTTAGTTCCTTATTTTAAGCTCATATCTTTTCAGAAGTACATGTTTCTTACCAAGCAATGAAGCTAGTCATCCATCTTGTTATAATGAGAGCAATTTTTATGTTCATCTATGGCAATTTCTTAACAAACTTCAGAGGTTCTGAACAGAGAACTTATAGAGGCAGTGTTAATTTTTCCCTTCATTTTTTTCTTGTCCTTAGTCTTATGACCTCAAATGCTGAAAGAGTATGATAAACAACTGTATTTCTCCTGATTTTATTGGTTCTCTGAAAATGTTTTGAATTTGGTCCTTATTTCATTTCAGTTTTTTTCCACAAGGTTGAGCCACTTTTCCTCTTTAGACATTGGCATTTTTTTCCTACTGATGCTACAAGCTCAACGTGTCATGAAGAATTTCTTCATTGAAAGGATGGTTGAGCATTGGAACAGGCTGCCCAGGGAAGTGGTGGAGTCACCATCCTTGGAAGTGTTCAAGAAACAACTGGGTGTGGCACTTTATGCTGTGGTCTAGTTGACATGGTGGTGTTTGATCAAAGGCTGGACTCGATGATCTTGGAGATCTTAACCAACCTTAATGATTCTATGATTCTGTGTCAGTTTTTGTAGTTTGAGGGATTCTTGAGAGGGATCATTGATCACAATGTTGCATTGTTTGGCCGATCTCCCTAACTCCCTTTCAAATGAGAAAGCAAATTGAAAGTTTTAACATACGTTTAAGTTTACCAACAGATTGAGTGATAAAATCCTTTGCTAACATACCTCTGGAAAGTGCCTCAACTGCATTGTTAGTTTGTCCCATAGCTGAATATTTTCCAATAAACTTATGACATATTTGTATTGTGATGGGAGTATAGAATTAGAGAATTTCCCTGAGCATGGTTATATTTATTCTTATTTGATGCAGTTATTTTTTTCATTAGAATGCATACAGTCTTTAGGTCTATATTGAGCAAAAAGGAAAATACTGATTTACATACATGCTTCTCCCATGTGATTAGTTGTGATTTAAGTCTGCTTTTGCAGAGCTTTTATAAGCATGCATTTTATTTAGCAGTTATTTGTATCTGCTGAAGGATCTTAAATTGATAAAGATTTCTCTGTAACAGTTGACAGTGGCTGGATTTCTTTACCCCTTTGGCTTTTTTTTTTTTTTAGTGTAACAAAGAAGTCAATCCAGATGCATATTTTTACTTGGTGTAAAACAGCTGTTCCTATTGTGTGCATTGGCTACTGAGTAGTATCCTTTAAATCCATTATTAATTCTGTTTTTGGTCAGCATTTGTTCTGGAGGTGGCCTTAACAAAATGACCAGCAAAGCTGCTTAATAGGAGAAATCCAAGCCTGGTGAAAGTGTCACATTCTCTTAATTGGAAGCCTTACAAAGCTGAAGCTTTAAGCAAATGAAATGACAAAAAGAGCTTTAGCCTTAGCAGATAAATTAAAAATTGAATAAACAAGATCTCTGTCATTCCCCTTGTTTCCCAACAAAATGTAATATTCTGGCTTCTGGGTTTTGAACAGCTGCAGAAGGGCTTTGTCTGCTCCAGCAAGAGATACTTTTTGCACTTTGAAGCGTTGAGGATATTTCTCTCTGGCTGTCTCTCTCTTTGAGTTTATTTTTCAGTTCTTGATAGTTTCTGACCTTTCTGTAGCCTGAACTGTCTGGCCTTGGTGCACTTGTAATATGCTGAGTGTGACTGTGAAAAGGAGAAAGGAGAAATTTGCCTTGGCTTGCCTGATGGTGCAATGCCAAAACAACACATGAATCCAAAATTGCATAGTTATTAGGCCTTTCAGAGTATTTGGATGAAGAAGAAAGGCAGGAGGGATCCTGGGCAGTCCTACCCCTTGACCCCAATAAAAGGCCATGAGCGTTTGTCAGCATTTTAGTTGGTCATTTTCCTGATGCTTAGGTTACTTATTGATGGGGCTGTTTTAGATCCAAGAAATATATTGTCCTCCTGATTTATTCTCAGATGGTGCAGGGACCATTCAGAGTTCAATGATGTCTTGTAACTGCTGCCTCGCAGGATGGATTGAGGTCTATTCGGGGTGATAGTTTGTCAGGTAGTGCTATGCTTGCAAGAGATTATGTTGATGGGCTCTCAAGTGAAAGGGTCAGGAAAAAAGAGAAAGGAAAAAGAGTAGGATTAGTATAATGTTTAACCTTGCTCAAAATAAAGTGAGTGGAAGAAAATACGAAATACTTTAATTGCACCAAATGTTAGAGCTTTGAAGGTATTTGGTGGAAACATTTGGGGGTAGGGGGCAAGGATTTGACGTTAGAAACTGATTGGAGCACAGGTTTATTTTTTTTCCTGTAGTTTACTAGACTGGAAATCTTGAATGACAAAATACTAAGATGTTTTAATTAAAAAAAAAAGGGACAAAAAAGACTTGCAGCTTACTGCTAGCAAAGACAAAAATTTAAATATTTTGTACTTATATAACCTTACAGTTCAGGTCAGTTTTATTTAACACACTTCTGTATAAATATATCAACATTTAATATGTTATTTTTTAATATCTTGTGAATTGAAAGTAGTTGAATTCTACTTAAAATAATTTTACTGAGTAAAATGAAGCATAAATTTCTTGTTTTAAAGTTTTTTTTCAGGAAGTATAATTGAATTGCTTTAAAGCTTTAGGAAATGTAAATGTGAATGAAGCTACCACATATATTTTTGCAATGTAGGATAAATTTTTAATAGTGTAATATATTTATCAGTAAATGAATTGTTGTTATAAACTTAAATGTGTAAACAGGGTCAGAAGAAAGGTCCGGGTTGCTCAGCCCTGTTAAGAAGGGAGTAAGAGATGTGTGTTGAGGACGGGATGCTCCAGTGCACAGGTGATAAGGCTGGAATGCAAACACCTGGCACAGAACCAGGGTAGGCACACGGTGCAGCACCACTTGAGATAAATGGGAAATGGGTTATGTTGCTTGTTCTGATCAAAGGAAAATGCTTTGATCTGTATAAGAAGAGAATAAAAAAACCCCCATCAAGTAATGGTATATTTAGCTTGAGTTGTGGCTTTCTGGTGCAGCACTGGCATGTGTATCCTTACATTGTTAGTGCTATGCCTTGTGAGCATGGTGGCCTTTGCCACCAGCCCTAGCCCGTGGTCACTGTGGACTAAACTGAACACTGGAGTCCTTTGATACTGCTCTTGTCTCCATCAGCTTCTGCAACAGAAGCTGCTCTTACTTTTCCATCCTTTTAAATTTAACTCCTTCAATTTAGTTCCATCCTTTTCCAATCTCTCATCCTATTTTACAGCCTAAAGTCCAACTCTTGCTTTTGGCCTTTGCCTTTAATTTGTGTTAGTTCTCCTTTGCGATCTAACCTGACATGTTCTTGTGACAAGATGTGAATTGAGCATGCAGGATTTGGAATATACTGAAATGAGTGATACCAATGAAAAATGGAGCTGCTGCCCTGGAAGGCTGTCAGCAGTGCACAGCACCAGAGATGTCAGGGCTCAGTGGGAGCATCCATGGAATGGGGATGTGGAGGGAACTGTCACCCCTGTGCTTTGAACGAGTTATAGTTATGAATACGTTGTGATGGTAGATGTTAGTAGGTGAAAACTGTTAAACTCCTCTCTGTTTTTGTGGATGCCAAGGCCATAAGGAAGTATTCTTCTGCCACCTGGGGTGTAAAATGATCTGGATGGATCAGAATATCTAAAAGGTTATATGAACAGTGCTCCTAAAAATGCCTGTTTCTGCCTAGTGTTTAGTGCTGTATAAAGTGTCATGGCTGTCTCAGATAAAGACTTGTAAAGTAGAGTAGAATCTGATGCCTGGTTACACAGAAGGCAGTGTTTGAGTACTGAATGATAACTAGACCAAATCTGTTTTTTCAGTAGACTGGAGTCAAATGTAAGAAAAAAGTACTGAATAGAGATAGGGTATATCAGAAATCTAGTGAAAAGCACATCTGCTGTCCTGAACCAGCAAGTTGTGGAAAATTATGCTGATCATCTTATTTTATAGCACAATATAGAACCTTCTTGTTCTGAGAATCATGATGACAGGCTCAGCGAAAACAGTTTTGTTAAATGTTTTACATCCGCTGCTTTCTTCTGTTCAGGAATAATGGAAAGAAACTTCCTGGTGACCATAGGTATTGAAGGTATTTATTTTAAGTTGCAGCATAGGATGAGCAGAGATCTGCAACCTGAACACTTTTCTGAGGGAAGTCCCAGCCTGCTGCTAGTGAGTTGAGGAGTGGATGTTTTAAAATGGTTTTAACATGAATTTCTATTTAATTTTACTTGTTTAGTGCTTTAACATAAGCATCAATTCCTGGAGTGTTTAAGTGTTTCTGATTCATTACTTCTGTCTACTTGCAAGAAAATTGTGTTTTACTAGTAAAGAGTTTATGTACTTTGGGGACTTCTTCACTGGCAAATAATCAACCTTATTAAATGAAAGTTAGTTTTCTTAACTTTTAGTAGTTACAATATAAAATAAATAAAATTGATTAGCACATTCCTAGAAAATGTTTTTTGACTCTTTAAATCATGTAAGCTTGAAAGATGTTAGTCCACTGAGTTATATTTGGTATCTATAAATGTTACCTTTAATGCAATTAAAGCAGAGAAGTTTTTTGGCTAGAATTGAGTGTTTCAATAATATCCGTATTTGTTTCTAATGTATACTGAAGGAAGCTCATATTTTTGTTTTAAAATAACATGGTTTTAATTTTTCATTGATTTCTCTTTGCTCCAAAACTTTGGGTGCATCACTGATGATGGGAATTACTTGGAATTTTACTGAAATCAGAGGAAAATATCCTTTTGCTGAAACAAGCTGACAGTATAAAGTCACAGTCAGGAACCTGCTCTGTCTGCTATAGTCCTCTGTAACTGCTTGGGAACTAGATGCAGTGCTGTGGGTCCTCAGCTAAGTGAATTTATTCAGCTGAGTGTTTTGTATTGCAAAGAGACTTAAACAGCAGCACTTTGGTGTCTTGGATATCTCTCTCTGAAGCTGGATGGAGCAATGCAGACATTGGGTCTGTCAATAAATTGACTGCAAAAGCCTTCACTTGACATCATAGTTTAGTGGCTGAAGTAAAAATATCAGCTAGGAACTTGATCATTTATTGGATATTTGAATATTTATTGGATATAGTATATACTAGAGATTTTTTGTCAATTGTGTGCTTATGTTATTTCAAGTCTCTCAGAAATGCAGTGCCAAAGAAGTAGAGTAAATAGCTTTTGTTTTGACAGTTTGAGATTAAATTATAAATAATAATATTGTAAGGAAAACATAAATAAATGCAGTTTTGTACTGGAATTTCCTCACTATGAGGGGAAAAATTTAGCAAATGTAATCCCAGGGTTAAACTGGACATTTATCAATAATGTTGCTTTACAAATAAATAGACCGTTTCCTTTTTGTAGTCTTTGAGATGACAGCAGTAAATTATTCATCTGCAAACTCTGTTTCTGTACTGAATTGATGGCTGAGGTTCATTGTGTTCACCAGGCTGATTCATGTTTGCTGTGGAAATGGTGGAGTAACTGCCTGTTGGTACTACCTTGGTAATGAGCTACAACAGCAATGATGAGATGTTGTCTGTCTAAGGGAACAGAAAGATATTTCACCTAGGAAAGGAAAGGAAGGACTGGGGAAATGTATTTCCTGCTTGATATTTTATTTGAAAGAGCAGATCAGAAACAAACATGTGACTTACAATTGCTTTGTATCCTATCTTCCCTTACTTATCAGATTTTTTTTCTTTGAGGCACATGTTCTTGCAGCAGAAATGAAACAAATATTAGCTACTGTCCTGACCCTGATTTGGAAATAAATTACTGAAGAATATTATGTCTTAAGGGTGTTTGCTTTGTATATATTTCAATTACAGTAGGAATGTATGCTACTGAAAGGCAGAGGTTATTGCCCTAGTTCTTTCTTACCTCGCTTTCAATTAAATCTGATTTCTGTTACCATAGCATTGCCTGTTCGTATGCAGCTTAGTCCAGTGCTGGGCATTTGTGCATGTTTTCTATTTGACTGTGTGGCTGTTCTTACTGCTCCTGTACTAACAGCCCCTGTCGAGTCTTTTTGGTCTGGGAGGGGGTGGTCAGGCAGCTGTTTTTCACAACTGATGCAATTGCTAATGTTTCCTATGCAAGAAGGCAGACTTCTACTCAGTACCCCTGGGGACTGTAAACATCATTTTTATCATGTTGGAACTACAGGCTCTGTCAGCCCAGTGAAGTTGTTCTCAATTAGTCTGAGGCAGCCCAATTCAGAAGGGAATAGCTGCTCCTGTTCGAACCCATTTTTCTTTGAGTGTTGCCTGTGCTGATTTCCAGCTGTTACCATGCAGCTTTGGGGAGCTAATGGGGTTCATTTGGAACATCTATCTCAAAAGGAAATGCCTGAGTCAGTGTCTAGTTGAATGATTGGAGATTTTCACACAAAAAACCCCCGGTTAATACCCACTTAGCTAATTATCTCTCAATGTACATGATCATCCTTTTCAGTCCAGTAATTAGAGAAAACTAAGTGGAACCTTGCTAATTTGCACTAATGTTGGGAACAACCTATTGCCAATTACCAAATTTTGTGAATTAGTGCAAATGAAAACAAGCACTTTTTACAAACTACAGAGTAACACGTGCTGAACCCTATGCAGTAGTTCCCCATTAATATTACACTGCCAAGAACTCACCTGTACATGCAGGGGAAATTAATGTGATGTAAACTGAGAACAGAATCTTCCTTATGCTGAAGTTCACCATTTGTTAAATGTGTATAGGTTACTCCTGAGGCCTAAAGTCACATGATGTGTCATGAACACCATTCCCCTGCTTTCTAATAGAGTTCAAGGAGACCTTTGGAGATCTTCTTACATTTTAACACAACTTAAGTTTCTCCTCTTTCAAAGCAGCTGCAATTGTCACCATGGCTGCCAGAGTCAGCACAACATCTTGCTTTGATCCTTTTGAGCTCTTGCAAGGGGCCAAAAAGCTGGAAAAAACAACCCTTCTGAAAAATCAGTGCAAGTGAAAGATCTCTAACTGCTATGTTTTCAAAATGTCCCTTTTTTTTTTTTTCTTTTCCTCCATGAAAGTAGTTTTGCTGATGATTCCCTTGTGTGGCTGCATTGCAATCCCAGTCCTAATCTTTCTTTCAGAAGGCTCTTTTTCCAATCCTGTTTATAGTGCCAGAGTTAACCCCATGTTCCCTGGACATCCAGTTTTTTCTTAGACTTCGTTGGGTAACTCCTAGAAAGCAGACTGCCTTCTTGCCCACATCCTTTATACTAACTCACCCATTGCTTTTGGCATGATCACTGTCCAGATCCCAATAAAATCCTAAAACCCCTGGTGACCACATGCAAAATAACTGCTGGCTGTTACCAAAAAGTTAGGTGCCACTTACAAACCTGATCATTATAGAGCAAAGAGCTGTTTTGGCACATTTTGAGATTTCTCTACCATCTCAGTCTCCCTCATCTGAACTCCAAATGTCAGTCTCATGTTCAGCTGTAATTTTTCCTCATGTTTACGTGCCTGATCTGAGATTTGGTGAGAAACAAATGAGAACACCTTGCAACAAAATTTATTATACTTCTGTTCTCTAATTTCAGGAACCATCTTTTCATTGTGTTCTATTACTTTTGATGATAACAACAGCAAATCAGAAGCAGGAGCACTCTGTGTTCTCACCTGTCTTTGGGAAACTTCCACTTCTGAAATTAGTAAAATTTATCTACAAAGCCAAAATGATTTCTTTGGAACTTTAGCTTTGCAGTCATCCTCTGTAATAGCTCTGTATCTTTCCAGGGCCTCTCTCCATCTGGTCCGAGGTGGTACCTGAATTTCTTTTACTGGAATCTCTCCAGTCACAGTAACACAAACTGATGAAAGCTTGGATGCCTGTAACTTTCCAGAGCTCCAGCTTACAGACAGGAAGGTGAAGCACTGTATGTAGAGCAGCCAAATCTAATGTTTATGACCTAATGGCAAGATTATGACAGTCTATTAAGATGACCTGCTTTTTAGCCTAGGCTACCTTTTACTTCTCTAGTTATAGGGACCTGCCTGTGACCTGCAGGAACCAAATGCCTCACACTTTTAAGTTTATATGATGTAAATTTAAGAAAATAGAAAATGGGAAAATAATAAAGACTGTGTTTCTTTGGTTAAAGAACTTTTTGGTGGTTAAAGAACTTTTACAGAAATAAAAATGGTGTTTGGTAACCTTTAAATTTATGATGAATGAAACATAAGGCATTCTTTTATTCAGGCTCCTGTACGTTCTGACTTCCAAATCAAGACTTAGTTCCACCAAGTGCCTAAGCCCAATTTATTTTCATTACAAATGGAACACCTTAATATTTAAATCAGTCCTAGGGATTCAAATTATTAAATTGCTTTTTGAGACTTAGTCTTTGACGTCATGTAACAGCTTTTTGAAAAGCACGTTCATGCCCCAAGTTGTAATTCAGAAATAAAAAAAATCGAAATGAGTTCCACTAAGAGCTCCATTTTAATGGTCTTATGTTATAGTTTTGATACTAACTGACCCCTGGATTTGGCTAATTAAAAGTAAGAAACAGTACTAAGATAACTAGAACATAAAAGTCAGTGTAATTCTCTTCATAATTCAGGTATTATGCTTGGGATAGGTGATGTCTTAAAATGAGTATTTTGGCATGGCTGCATGGTTGTGTCCCTTCCCAAACTGTTATACACCCTCAGTCTATTCATTGAGGGTGCAAACTGGGAAATATTCAAGCTGTGAAACTGCTGTTCAACAACAGCTACAACATTATTGTGTTATGAGCATTGTTTTTGTCACATATCTAAAACACAGGACTGTATAAGCTGCTATGAAAAAAATGAATTACATACCAGCCAGCCACAGTACAGCCACAAAGATGTTAAAAGGGGGGAGAACTTGATGTCTTAAGCAGGACTGACAGAACTGGCATTCTCAGCCTCAAAAAGAGAAGACTAAGGAGAACCTTAATCACAGTCTTCCCATGTCCATAGATAGGTGCAGGCAAAGTGGAGGTTCTTTCTTTGCAAGGTTGCATGGTGGTAGGAGAAGAGGTAAAGGGAATAGCTGCTTTAGGAGAAATTCTGCCCAGGAGATAAAAAACAACTTCACCATGCAAACAATTAACCACTGAAACAAGTTGCCCAGAGAAGTTGTGAAATTTCCCTTGCTTGAAAAATTCAAGGTTTGGCTTGACAGGGCCCCAATTACCTGATCTAAACCCAGGTTTTCAACAGAAGATTGGATGAGATGATCTCCCGCCTGCTTTGCAATGATTCTTCACGAAACATGAACTGTTGATTTGGAGATTTAAAAAAAATAGCTTTCTGAACACAGCTGATATGTTACAAATACATAAGATATCATTGTTTAGATTTCATGGGGTTTTAAAACTAGTGAAATTCCTACAACTGAAGAGAAAATATAATTCAATAAGCAGTGTTGTAAATCAAGATCTTTTAAGGTCTGTTCCTCACTGCTCTGGTAACAGGGGTGTTAATTTCTCCTCATTCGCTAGTTCTGTGATCTCTAAAAGAAGGAAAATTTTCTTATTTTTAATACACTAGAAGAATAATAGCCAATAAGAATCTAGCAATGAAAATGCTGTTTATGATACTGTTTAATTCCTTCAGCCAAGTGCTTCTTGTATTTCGCAGATATTCCTCAGGGACAAGGGGATTTTGAGTTGAAATATATCGGTGTTTAAGCAGCAGTGAAATTTCTAGGTTTTTTCTGCCTTGCAAAATAGTCTAATTTTAAAACTTAAATAGGATGCAAGCTCTCCTAAGACTTATGTTGTAGGTGTATATTTTTCTGTTGCTGCTTTTGTAAAATTTTTGTAGCTCTTTTTTATTTCTTTGAAGAGAAATTTCTCAAATGATGCTTTAAAAAGATTTATTTTTGAATTTTTGGAAGAGTCAATAAAATCAGGGAATAAAATTATATTCCTCATATTGATAGATATATATTGATTTTTGGATTGCAGTTGAAGATAGCACTGTTCAAAGGGCACAGATTGAGAATGCAACAAAAACCATCATACAAATACTGTCAGGAGTGGGAGGAGGAGTTCACTGGAGTTCACAGAGAGTGTCATGAGGAAAAATTCCCTGGTGTTGATTTTTTTCCTTCAAATTATGATGAGCATTTATTGTAGCCCATATGTAAAAATGTATCTTTACATGGATTAATAGGAGAAACTAAAAGCAAAAGCTGTGGCAAAGGAATTGCATGACAATCATATATTTGCATAAACAATATTTGCTGTAAACATTTGTCTTATTTTAAAATATAAACTGAAGCAGGAAAATAGATCAAATTCTGTCCTTCATCAAAAGAAGAGTGGATTAAAGCGTCTGAATTATGCAGATGCAGCACAGTAATTGTACAGGAACACTAAAAACCTGCAAGGGTCAATATGAAGTCTTTCAGAAAGAAAGAAAAGATTAAAATCCCCCAGATAAAAGCAACTTAAAAAAAAAAATTGGTTTAGTCACAACATAGAAATAAAGAAGAAGGAAGAGGGTTAACTGTTGCCTTCTTCCCTCTTGGGAAATATATCAGACCATATGTTTGAAAATAAGAAAACTTTTTTTCAATTCTATGGTAGCTGATGTCAGAAAACTCTTATGATAGTGCAGTACTGACCTCATGTGTTTCAGGATATAACAAAATAAGTGTGTGAGAACATGTCTTGCAGTTATGAAATAACATGTTGATGGCTTTTTGCTGACATGTAGGAAGAAAAGAGAAACCAGTAACACCGTCTTCTTGTTTGGCATTATAAATACACCCATTTGGGATTTCAGATTTAGCTTGCTGGTATCAGGCAGTATATGAATAGTAATTTTGCCAGGAAACTACATATTAGTACTTGAATTTTCCTAGGAATGGGTGAATCCATGGGTTTTGGATCTTGCTTGCTTCTTTAAAACATTTGCTATCACCATATTATCCCTATTATTATCCCATTTTCTTTATTCTACAGTCTTGGGGCAGTTGACTCACTGAAAAACAGCCCAAGTTGTGAACTAGACAAGGGAAAATGTACTCATAAATGAGAAGGATGCTGAGAAGGTTCTGAACATACTGTATCTGTTATTTATTTTATATTAAATTTTTTTGTCTTGCCCTTTTCTCAGTTTTATTTCAGTTAGTTTTGTTTCCACAGTCTTCTATTAATGATCTGCCCTTCATTTTACGTTTTCCTCTTATCACACTTTTCAGTCTTTTAACTTTTTCTCTGATCTCTTCTAAAAAGAATTTTGCATGTACTCAAATGACATAGTTATCTATCAAACCCATAGCTATTTCATCCCTAAAATTTTGTTCAAAGGTTCATGTTTGCTTTTGTAAAACAAATAAAGAAAGCTTTATGCTGGACCCTTTTTTCTCTGGAAACCCTGGGTTGTGGAAAGTAATTGATTGTTATGTCAAGATGGAGTGCAATCCAGCTTGGGAGGATTGATTATGAGCGTAAAGAAAAAGGCTCCATCTCTGCTGATGGGTTAGCGGGGGGAAGGGAGATTAAAAAGAGAAGAAAGCAGGAGAGTGCAGGAGAAAGAAGAGGTTAAGAAGAAAAAAGTTTAAACTTTTAGACATCATAAAAATGGGCCTTGAAAAATTGCGGCAAACAGACTTCTTTGCGTTTTGTGTTATTGCGAATTATTGTGTGATAATGCTAATGTGATAGGGGCTGGAAAAATAGCTGCGATGGTGCTAAATCCACCTTTTGTTATTCATTCAGTTTTTCTCAAGGGTCTGTGGCTTAATGTGTATTAAAAATGGTCATAGAGTTTCTGGCTTATTATGGAGGTTATGAACTCTTTGCAGTGTTAGGTTTTGGGTGGTGAATATAATTTATAGTTGTAATTAGTTAATGCTGTTGAGCAGTTCTCCCTGCCACTTGATAACAGAACACCAAGCCTTGCATGTGCATTTCTAACCTGTACGTCTAGGATCTAGAATTGGATAAATGAATTACAAGAATTGTTATCATTCTTAAGCATGGCTTTTACCATATGTCCATATTGTTTTCAGCAAATTAAAAATAATAAATAGATGATATTTCTGAACATGTTGCTAAAAGGTATCCAGGAACAAACTCTGCTCCTGCCTTCTGCTTTCTCCACATTGAGGGTCAGCTAATAATGTGACTGATGGCTCAGCAGGGGTCTGAGAAGCCTTTCTCAATCTCATCTAGAGTTCCTGTGCATCCCAGTATGGGTGGAGGTAGCACATCTGGCAGTATTTGCTTTGAAGCAGGAAGCACGAGTTTGGGATTGTGGCACCGTCTCCGTTGCACTGGCTAGCAGAGCAGCTTAAGCACGTGAAAAGCATACACTGCATCCATTCAAAATGTGGTTGAGCATCTGTAGCTGTGTACACTCCCTTGAATTCCTGGCAGAAATTCCAGCTGAATCAGCTAGAATTGCACCTGGCACTTCCATCGCACTATGGTAAAAGAAACGGGTTGACCTAAAAGCCAGATTTATGTGGATTTAGTTATGGAACTCTCAATAAAACCAGTGCTAACTTTAAGGGCTGTATATCACTTTGGAGTCAATAATATACACTGTGCTTGGGTAATTTTTGCTTTTTTTGGGGGGGGAAAGAATAGTGTCCTGTTTTGCTTACTGAGTCTTTCTTGGTTGTGAGATGCGTATGTAATTACTGGAGTCACGGAATTGCTTTGGTGTGAGCTGAAGGAATCATAAAAAGATTCATGGGAAAGATGGTGTTTCTCTGGGCTCTGCTGAAGCTTTTTCTGACGTTTACAGAAGCAAGATGTGGTGTGGAGTTCACAGAGGATTTGAGGCTGTAGTTAAAAGTAAGTTGGAATTTGTTTGACCTTTTTCCCTGTACATTCTTTTCAGAGCATTAGGTGGCTGAGGTCAAACTGAAATGTGTCACTGGTCAGTGTCTGAATTTAATTAGTAGGCATGGACTTGGAGAACTCTAAAGTACAAGATGCTTGATCACTACCTTCCCTTTTCAAATAAAAACAGAACATGATCTGTTTGTGTTTTCCTTCCACCCACTGGTACAGTTTCTTGAATTTGTTTGTTTCTAAATGTAAGGTTTAAATGTGGGAAATGTTACAGAAAACTGTTGTACTACCAGGCTGGTTATTTAGCCTGGTTTATGACATCTGCAATGGTTTATGTGGACAGTCACTACTATATATTACACTTAATGACAGAAATTATGAACAGTTTACCATATTTGCTGAGCTGATTTCCTGACTTCCTAGTCAAAATTGCCAGCTTTATGTTGATTCATAGATAAATCTAAAAAAAATTAAATTCATACATTTTACTCTTAAAGAGACAGAGACTGTTGTAGATGAGTATGATGAACTGTGATATAAATACTCACTGACATTTAAAAAAAGCAATACTCAGCTAGTGGAGAATGGCTTTCCTAGGCCAAAACGCGGTAGTAACACTCTGCATCTTAGTCACAAATATGTTTGCAATAACACAGGCATTTTTGTTCCTGAAATTCAGCCTGATTTCTTTACATACTAATCTCAGCATTTAAAGTAATGTCAGGCTTGAGTAGTTTTGAGAGAATGACATGCCCCGGTTTGAAAAGAGTTTGTAAAGAATTTTTTTACATGTAGTCTTTTAATAGTTATCACATCAAAGAGAACAGAAGCAAGAATTTCTAAGATTGCTACTAAGATCCTATTAAGTGTGCATGATAGGCAGTTTTTATAAAATAATCCACCTTTGATATGTATCAATTATTTCCGTGTGCCCAACATGATGCTCTATAAATCCTTGTCAAAATACAATTTAGATAGGGCCTTTAATTCTAAGTCTTCAAGTATTTAGTAACAGTTATGGCAATACATATCTGTGTCTAATTTTTCCCCTTAAAACTGGAATACCTTTTATATTGACTGTTAAAGAGTGATAGAAAAGGAGATGAAATTTAATATATTAGTTGGAAGTTTATAGTTATACCAACAATGTTTTCTCAGGAAATGCTCAGTTCTTTTTCTGTGCTATGTCATCACTTAGTCATGTATTTTCTGGGCTGTAATTCTGAATTTTTTACTCACTTAGCAAAGTGATGGGCAGCTGAGAATAGACAGGGTCATTGATCTTCTGCTAACTCATATTTCCACAGTGCAGTTATTTTTGTAATGATTTTAATAGAGTGCATGGCATATTGAGGTTATGGTTCTCTAATAAACACTTAGTACGTTTGGTAAAAGATTCCAGTGCGGAGTCCTCAGTACCAGGTTTGAACTGGATTCCCCATGGATGCAGTGGAGATTCAGCCCAGTGGCCATACTGCTGTATTTCTAGGGTTCCTGATGTTTATCGGGGGCTCTTTCTCACTCTGTGCCTGGTGTGTCCTTCAGTGTGTGTTCAGCAGGACTCCTCTTATGAGGTTGAACTGATAACAGCCTCAGTTGTCATCTACCCATAATTAATCATTTCAGAGGCTAAAATATTTGTCAGAAATTTAGCTGGCAGGTGGAAATGGGCAAAGCAAGTTTCCCAATACAGTGCTGTTAAAAAGTAGGAGACGTTAATAAAAAGAAATAATTAAAAAATTCAAGATACTTGTCAAGAGTTATCTCATGACAGAGTCGTGTTTAATCTTAGTGCACAATATGATTGTGATAACAAGTTTCTGCACATATACCATGATAAATAGATGCTATTCTTTGATGGAAATGATTAACATTGTATGTGTTGGCATTTATGGGACCTTGTTGCATTTTTTTAGAATATTCAATCTTTTCACTGTGTTTTCATCTATTGTTTTCTCTGACAGCTGGAATAAGACCATGAAGTCAAGTGGTAAAGGCCAGGAGGTTTCTGGTTGCTGAACTGCCTTTCTCTAATTTTCAAGTCAGATTTGTTTGCTATAGTTGTTATTTTTCTGTTTCTACTTGGTGTTTTATTTCAGTTCTAAAATAGAAAAGGAAAAACTTTGTGCCAAAGTCTTAAACTCTTCCCGCAGATTTAATATATTAGTAATGTGCAAAAACAATGTCATGTAATCACTTACTACATGTGAGCAAACAAGAGGTTTTACATGGAGGCAAATCAAGCAGCAGATAGTTTTTCATCTCCTTCCATCTGAAAAATTAGCCTTGCATACGCTTCATATTTTAAATAACTGATCTTCATTTGGGTCAATAACCACCATCTTGAAGAAATGACGCTTCAGAGAAGTCTTAAACTCTTTGTGCACTTGCCACTGTCTTTGACAAAAAAAAGTTCCATGTGAAATTCAACTATGGTTTCTTTTTAATTTAAATTTAATTGACAGATCAATAAAAGTGAGCCTTTGGATTGTTCCTTTGTAGTCACCTACAACTCTGGCACTGCTGCTGTTTCTCCTTCCTCTAGTTTTTTTCTTCTGTGTTGAGTTGCCTTCTTCATAATCTGAACATTTCTGCAGCTCTTCTACTATATGGTGTGTGAAGGAGCTGGAGGGGAGGATGATGAGAAACTATTAGCAAAAATATCATAATTCTTATGCAATATTACAAGAATTAAATTAACTGCAATTTAGTTCTAATTCAGGATAGCTGTGCCTTTGTTTTTTCTTTTAAATGATTTGCCTTGTGTTTCACATTGCTATGCATTTGCTGGATTCCCTTTGCTTGATGGTAGCTTTTATTTGTCTAATTGTGTATATTTTAAATTTAACATTTTCTATTTCTGTCTCATTTTATGGTGGTGCTACTAACAAAGAGAAAACTGAGACCAGATGGTTGCCAAACAGTGAAGCCACCTGGTATTCTTGCAGTGCCAAATATATTTTCCCCTCCATTTTTCTTTTGAAAATTACTGAGACAGGTCCAGGATTTTTTGAGGGTCTCAAGCATACAGCCAGACAAATATCCCAAATCCTCTTAAATTTATCCATGAAATTCTCTTCCCTTCTGTTCTCTTTCTCTGGTGATTCCATCTCACGCTCTCTTTCCATTGTACCGCTTGGGTCTCCTGTTGGAGTTTCACACTGCTGACTCTCACACAGGTGGTTTGCAGACCTTGCTCCCATGAGGAGCCTCCGAGGCTGAAGGTGAAGGCCTGCCCCTGACCACTGCCTGCTCCATCACCTCTGCAGCCACCAGCGCTGCTGGGATGGGACAAAGAGTTTCCACTGCAAGCAAAATCCAACAAGGTGAATCTGCCAGGAGCACTACAGGAGCTTCTCCCCACCTCTTGGGCTGTTACTGGTGGATAACAAACAAATGAAGAGCCACCCTGAAGGGCAGGGCATTATGGATGTGCAGCCTGTGGCTGCCATCTGATGCCTTGTTGATCTGAGTGCCAAAGCTGAACTGACGCTGCTATCAGGGGCATGACAGTGTGAACTGGGACTGCCGTGACCATTGACTGAGGATACCATAGTGCACACACAGTGCACAGTGTGCTCCGAGTGGCTGAAGTTAGACTAAGCTAACCAAAAATATTTTTTCTCCGGTACGAAATAGATCCACGCTCTGCTCCCCATGCCAGTGCCGTATGTCGATGTGAGCTGCACCATGTGCGTGGTGACAGACGAGCTGCTCGAACGTGTGCCTCTCACACTCTTCAGAAGACTGGTATAGGCAGTGCCTGTGTCAGTATTGATACATCTCCGAGACAAGCAGCGTTAACGCACCATATTGACACAGGTCTGGGTTAGGGAGTGGAGTGCAGCTTCTCATTTAGCTGCTGCCTGTGCTCTGTGCCTTCTTCCTTCCTCTGCCTTTGTAGCTGATTTTCTGGACCCCGCTGGTTTGCAGATCCCAAACACCTTGAATAACACCAACATGAACCCCTAGGTCCTGTGGCTCACTGAGTATAGGTGTCCATCTGAACACCCTGGTTGAATCCAGGCAGAGAGAACAGCTGCCACTGTCAGCTCTCAGCAAACACCCAGATTACTGCAGTATCTAATTGCTCTAGTCCTAGAGTGCTTTGCTAGGAGCTATAAAAAATTCAACACAAAAAAACTGTATCTGCTTGAAAAGAATTTATACTCCATCTGTAAAATCCAGAGAAGGCTGTAAACAGATGAAGAAATGAAAGCACTAATAAGTTTGGTATTCAGCAGTGTAACAAACAGCTGTCTCTAATACTGTGCGTACAATGTACTTACATCTATTAACTTCTTATCATTCCTTTCCTCTTGCTGTTGTCTGACAGTGGTTGTGGCAGCACTGAACTTTCTTTTCAGAGCCCTCTGTCTTGTGCTGAATATACGGTGTCTGTATTTCTTTGCTCACTTTCCTCTTACATTATGTAGCTGTTTCCAGGATGTTCTACAGGTGTCAGAAAAGACAGACACCCTTCCTTTGGCAGGTTTTGACTTTCAATATTGCTCTACCAGTGGCTGCCTCCCTGCTAACATGGTGTCTGCAGATGGCTGCAAGCCATCATGCAGAGCACACCCATTCAAACAATGACTGCAGCTGAAACTGAGTTTTGAGAAGTCCATGTTCCTGCTGGTTACAGTAGGTTGGACACAGTCCCATTACAACACACAGAGACCGGTTCAGCAGTAGTTCTTTCAGGGAAAATATGGCAGAGTGGCCTCCCTTCAAAATTTCCCATGTTTTGTAAAATGGAAAATACTGCTTCATATCTTTCCATCAGGCAGGAATTATAACGTGCATTTAAGCTTTGTGATAGGAAAATAATGTAAAAACAATATTGTGGTGGAAATAATGCCCTTGAAGTGCCTGCCCAGAGTTACTTCTATATGGTCTGTTTAAACAACAAGATTTAATGCTTCAAATGTGCTTTACAGAGGTAGATGTGTGGACTGAAAAGGATGTAGCTTCTCTTGGTTTTTCCAGTGTGAAGAGACAGTGGGTTTTTTTTTAAATTTCTTTTCTGTATTATACTAGAACTAATTTTACAATATTTACCATTTCTCAAAGTCTGTGAATTGTAATTGACAGGAGGCCTAAAGATCAAACTTACTGCTACTTTTCCCCACAGCAGAAAATACTTAACATTTTCAAGAAAAAAAAATAAATCATTGTTTGAAATCTGGGAAGCTTGTTTCTAATCTCTGTAATTCAGATAAGTATGTTGGAAAGCACATTGTGCAATTGCCACAAATTGTACTCTTTTCTTGTTATGTCAGCACATGAGGGTACTGTAGGCATTGGATCAAATTCTCTGCAATTAATGAACATTAAATTTAAATGCATCTTTTATTCAGCTTGTTTGATTTGTGCAGGCTGTCTCCATTGCTACTCACAGAAACTGTATTTGCTCTCTGTAGAATATACCTCCCTGCACTGGTGAATTGGACAGGGCAGACCAAAATTCCTGTTGCGTCTTACCTGTAGGATATGATGTTTCCAAAGATATTAAAAAGGGGGTATAGCAGGCTGGCTGAATGTAGGCTGACACTTTTTCCTTCTAGATAAAGAAATCTCCAAAAAATATGCAAACCATGTCATATCCAAGAAAATTAGCATCTTTCAGAGATTTTTTTTGACATAGTATGCTAGTCTATTTCCTTGCATATAAATGTCACATAGAGTTTGTATCACTATTGTCAGACTATCTCTGTCACTACTCTCCCTCCCCTAAAATAAAAAGATTAGGTTATACTGGGAGGGATAAGTTCCTTTTTACTGGAGGTGAGAAAGAAAAATAGACAGCACTGAAAGTTATGGAAAAGTTTACAGAATCAGTCTCTGTTTCACAAGGAGAAGACTTTACAATAGTGATAAAACTCATCCGTGTAATGTTTTCAAAACTTTAAGAGCAATCAGAAGGTAGGATGTATCAGATATAGGAATGTCATTTGTCTCTTTTATAAGAGGCAATGACCTCTTTCCTAGTTCTCCCTGGTCAGTAAAGAAAAAAATCCCAACCTCAAGCTTGTGCTTGGAGCTGAAAAATAGTTGCTTTCATTACACATTTCTAAGGAAGTTTTGAAAAAGCAGCACGGGATAGCATTTAAATAACAAAGACCCTTCTTTAAATTCTCACCTTCTCTCCACTCACTAAGGACCCTTTAACAAAGGGAGCAGTTTTTACAGCTGGGGTGATTTGCAACTGTTCTCCTCTTTCTCTTCCCTCCCTCCCCTCCTGCTTGCTCATTATTACTAGCTAACATCTCTGATAAGAAATGGAAAGCACAGCCCCTATCTGCTCCTTCGGGATTCCTGGTCTTCCTTTTCTGAAGCAGTTGAGTTGTTATTTTACCCCGCCCCCCTCGCCCCTAACAGTTTTCAGTTAATTTCTGGAGCAATTCTGTGAATTTGTGGACCTTTTCTTTTATTTACACTTTTTTTCTATGTAAGCAGACCCTGCTGCTACACCCCACTTTTTGCTCTGATCCTAGCCCAGCCAACTGTCACTTCTTAGCCTGCAGGGAACCTTCTGGTACTAACATTCCTGCCTTGTTTTTATTAGAAGGGCATCTCTCACAACATATCCCTCGCTGTTTGAAGCAGAAGTCATGTGTATTCAGTAGGAATGAATAATGGATGTATTTAAAGGGTAACTTGCCCTTCTCGTTCCTTTGCACATCATAAATAACTGCTCTTTAGTTGGGTTTTACATATTGCTATACAGGCACAGTTTGAAAAAAATCTGGTGATTCAGCTCTCAATTTAAAAACCACTGCTGTATGCAGCTGATAGTTTCTGTGTCGGAAAACTGATCCCACACCAAACTCAGTACTGGCATTTGTGTGCAGCTCTAGAATTCTGAAGATTTGGGAAACTGGTCATGAATTTATATTGAAGTAGCTCACAAGAATACAGCATCACAGGAGATGTACGGACAGTATAATGGGCAGTGTTGGAGCTCGGGATAGAGTTCATTTCACCAGGATTTATGTATCTTTTTAAAGATATCTTTAGATATCTTCTCAACATACCTAAAGGTATTTTAGGTAGTTTTAAGTTGCATTCTTACATTTTTAAGGTATTTTAAAAATAATTTAAATACAGGGTTTTAAAAAATGTTTTAAGTATCTTCAGGATGAGTTAAGTTCTCTAAAAACATCTTTTCTCTCCACTCATTGTAAAAGTGAAGTGGTTGATGAGGTTGTGTGTAGTGACATCTGCCTTTTGTTCATCAAGCCCACTGTTTCTAGCCAGGTATCACCATCTGAAGAATTCTCTGGGATAATGGCATTAAAGGATAAACTGAATGTAGTTAGAATTTTTCTATTAACTGTAACAAGCTTTAGCTGAGGTGCCCAAAGAAGATCTTAAGATTGAAGGTCAGGCTTGGAGGATGATTTAGTTGTTTGATCTCAGTTTAAGGATGTTAAAATGAGAGTCTGAGCAGCAAATGTGGTTGCTGGGGGTGGGATGAGGGAACTGAATATATTTTTATTGCCCATTTTACGTAGATAACTGACAAATGGAGTGGCCTAATTTCCCTGTTACCATCAACACTGCAAAACCAGCTCCAAGTTACTATGTTCTCTCTATAGGACTTTCACCTTGAGTATGTGGCTAGGATTTTTTCATGTATATCCCTCGGGTCCTTTAGTGTCAGCAGCCAAGGATAATCTGTATCTCTTTTCCAGTGAGTTGTGGCAGGACTGGAGTCTAACTCCTGATGAGCATGGGGAAGTATGAACTTGAGCCAGAGACTCTGGAGTCAAAAGCCTGTATCCTCTTTGCGAATGAGGTAGATTTACCAGGGCAAACATTTTCTAGGAGTAGTGGCAAACAATTTGGAGGGATTGGAAATCGTATGCTCAGATGATTTAAGCATCAGCATTTGTTAAGAAAAGAGAGAACAAGGTTGCAACTCTGATGTTACTGGTGATCTTTGACATCTTCTGATCTCAGTTCATGTGGCTATAATTTTAAAATTGTATGAGTTTCCTGTCTAATAGTTTCACTCTGCTTGTTGTTATCATGTTATTTGAGAGGCTGAAGATGTAAATATTGGATTGCCATTTATAGGAGGTTGCCCACATACTGAATTGTATAAGAAATTATTCCCTCTAAGAGATTCAGCTAATGGACTTCTTCAAAGATTAACATTTGCAGGGATTCAATTCTCTTTACAAAAAACATTTGTCTTATGATAGTTCTTAGATTTTTAGTTGGGACAGAATATTTTCCGTGTCTTTTCCCTCTGCAGCTGAGATTTATTAAGACATTCAGACATATCTGAACATATTCAGAGTTGAAAATGAATGAAAATCTAAACATAAAAGGCTGAACTGCCCAATAGGTATTTTCTGGTATGAAATTACCTTTCTTACATGTATCATTTGGCATTCACATTCCTTTTCTTCTTGCTTTAAAATGAAGAACAAATTAGAGAATTTAGTCTTAGAAAATCGGAGTTTGCTGTCAAGTTCTGGCTAGGGTTTAACTAAGACTAATCTCTGAGTGCCAAGCAGTATGTATTAACTGGAAGTTGATTCTATGGACTTTCATGGTTTTTTTCACTTTTTCCCTCCAACTTTTGAAAAGAAAGCTCCTTCTAAAGCCCGGTACCTTCAATAGCTTTGGCTTTATCTTCATTACTGAGTGGAAGAAAGATAACTTGGAAGGCAGAAAAAATTTTAAAGATTTCAGAATTTGCTTACAGTTAGGTGGAAATGATAGACAGTCCCTCTCCCCTGCCCTTGGTTGTACAGAGATAGAGGAACTGACTGCATGAGACATCCATAACTAATACAGCCAAGGGGGCACAGGTTGTGTGCCGTGTGCATGGATTTTGCAACTAGGTTTGCACTGCAGGCTCCCACTTGATATATCAGTTTACAAGAAATAAGCCATAAGTGTTGTAAGGACAGTTGTAAGCCATAAACAGTTGTAAGGAGGTTCCATAAGAACACCTAAAGTCAAATGATCTTCTAATTCTGTGGAATAAGAGATGGTGTGTCTTTACCATGGAAATAAACAAGAGGAGCTGTAGCAGACGAGGGTATTTGCTAATGTGAGTTGTATATACATGGTGTCTGAGTGACAGAGAGACCCCAAGCTTACTAATCTGTTACCAGAGGCTGGAGGGTATAATTGCACCGTGTCCCATTTTTTTCCTGTGACTCCTGTGTGCCTGCACATCTGCATTGCTCAAATCTAGGTTTTTCAGTTCATTTTCCTCTGCACTTTATTCTGGGCTCTCAGTTGGACTAATTTCAGCTTCCTTCTTCTGCTACAGCAGTGAACATTCCCTGATTTTTTTGGCAGTTGTTCATTAAAGTTTTACAGGTTTTTTTTCTTCATGTGTCATGTGCTAGCTTCTGTTGCCCGTTAGTGTTTGTTTTGGTTACCTTATGAAGCATATGACTACAGCTTGTGCCCTTGGTCTGTATTACAATTTTCTGAGGTCCGTCTTCTTTACATCCCTTCTGTGGTTAATTTTCTTTACATGCCATACTGTAATTTTTAGTTCAGTTTTTGGCTTGATTCTTTGTGTGAATATTCTACACTCTTTAGATCAATATGACCTTTGTGTTATTTGGAATAT
The DNA here is from genome assembly GCA_013397795.1 of Orthonyx spaldingii. NCBI lineage: Eukaryota > Metazoa > Chordata > Aves > Passeriformes > Orthonychidae > Orthonyx > Orthonyx spaldingii. The sequence continues at coordinate 2,218,191 of VZTJ01011335.1, read as the reverse complement.
TTATTAGGTAGTTTTGTGAGGTTTCATTTGGCGGGGCTTTGCAGGGAAGGGAATGTTTACTGTTTCTTTTTTTAATCCCCCCAGAATAGCTGTAGCTGCCTGTCTTTTGTGTGGATGTGCATTTGTGTGTTACATCTTTCTGGTACCCAGTGGCCAGATGCTTCTGAGCTCTGCGAGTACTGTGAGCCAACTACAGGCTGCATGACCGTGGTTTGCATGGCACTGAGCCCGAGCTAACACATCCTGCTCCTCAGCAGGTCTTGGTGCCTTAGCCAACCAGCAGCTATGTATTTTCTGTCCTCTCTGGAGTGTAGGCATATAGCAGCTCACATGCTCGTGATTTACCGAATAGTTCCTTTACAGTACACAACTCATGAGTTTACAGTTTTCCTGGTGGTTGCCTGGCCATTCTCTTTCCCAATGATGAAAACAGCAAGACAGGGGCTATATGTTTAGTTCAGACCCTTGAGGTAAAAGCAATATTCGAAGATTTAGCAAATCTATACATGAGACATTTAAATGTGTTTCCTTCCCACCACCCCTGCTATGTCAGATAATTAGTGTTTTGTTTGGAGGAGTTTGCTGTCGGTGGTTTCACTTTTGAGGGTATTATTAAAATTTGTGGTAATTTATCAGGCTGTATTTGGATTTGATATATGAATCTTTCATTTTCTGGCTGGAGATGAGATATGGTAAAGTCAGATCTCTTTCTATTGTAGTAGAGTAAGAAATCCTTTACCTTCCCAGACTTCTGTTCCTTGGAGATAAAGTAGTTCAAACACAGCATATACCAAGTCATAGGGAGTGGATAGAAGATCTGACTCTGTGTCTCAGTTGTGAAGGTTGCAGCCTTGTATTTCCTCAGCTGCAGTTCTGCACAGAATTTGATTATTGCTTCTAAAATGTGGATGTAAAATTTGTTGCATAACTTGAATGGATGATAATCACTGGTGGACATGGAGGAAAATCGGCCTGTTTTGAGACTGGCCCGTTCTTTATGTCATCTTCTCTGTGTGTGCAACCTTTGGAGAATATTAGTGTTACATTTTAATAGAAAAGAATAGAATCTCACTGACTTCCACTTTGTCCAATAGCAAAACAAGGTGCAAGGCACTTGAGAGCATACTTAGTAGCATAAAAATAATTTGTTGGGCAGAAGCGCCTATGTAGTTTCAGTGGAAGTGATTTTTGATGGAGTGGAGCCTAGTCGACTTGTTTGGATGTAAGCCTGCTGAAACAGTATCAGATTGCACTCTCTTCTGTCATAATTTTACTTGGATCCCAGCTACTGTTCACATACTGTTGTCATACATCCAAATGGAGGACTCCCATCTTTTTCTCATTCTGAAATTGTTGATCTCTCACTGCTTCCAATTTCCTGTGCCTGCACATCCTGGGGTGTGGAATGCTTTTGCCCATGAGTTTTCTCTGAGCCACTTGCATCATCCTAAGTATAAAGAGACCACATTGTAGAGTCATTCTCTCCAGAGCTACTATTTATATATTTTAATTTGCCCCCATCCAACATTTTAACCGTTCTGATGTGGATTCCAGGATTTTTGTTATTTAGCAGTAGTTCCCTGCTAAAACTGCTAAGATCTTCAGGAAATTACAGTGCAGAGATTTGCAGATGGTCGGAGACTTGCTGAGGCTGTACTTCACAGGGTAGCACGGACAGACTTGCCCAATGTTTGAATGAGGTATGGAGAAAGACAGAATATTTAATGATAGTTATGGCACATGAAATTTTTACTCCATATAACTGCAAAGGCTTTTTGTTGTGTTGGAGTATTGATGCTATCAGTTTTACGTCATCTTTGAATGAGAAACTTTCTTCTCTCAGAAAGTTTCACCTATTACGATGAATGCTTCAGAGCTTTGAATTGTGACATTGGCTTTTTTCTCTATAGTAAAAGGGAAAAAAATCTTATTTTTATGACTTTGTGCATGCTAAAGACCATTTGAGGAAATTGCAAACTTCAGTCTCGGGGAATTTTTATTTTGCTTAATTTGAGAAAACTGATGAAATCTGTAACCCTGCAGTCCCCTGTTACAGCAAAACTCGTTCATCATTCACCTTTTAGGAGTCCATGGCTCCTTGACTTCCCTAAGGATTACCCAACCTAGAGCTTCCAGTTCATATAAAAATTTTGAGGACAGTTTGGTCTGCCCTATGTACCATTCTAAATTCCTGTATTCCTGTTTAGTTTTGCTGAGGATAATAGTTCTAGCTGAGTGACAGTGGGAAGACCATGTTGTACTGCCATTAGGAGAAGCAATGCTTTGGCTGATTGGGTACCATTGTTGGGTCTTAGATGGTACTTACCTCTAATACGAGCAGAAGATTAATGGGATGTAGAGCTGTGGGCAGTGTTAGAAGACAAACTACACCATGAAGACAGAAACCTGACTTTGTCAGGTAGAACACTGTCTGGGATCCTCCCTGAGAAGGATTAGTCAACTAAAAAGAAGTCTTACTGAATTTAGTCTAGAATTGTTCTTTACATTTGATTTACCTGTAAACATTTGTTTTAGTCACATTCATAAAAACCTAATTTCCAGAGTAAATTTTATCTCTGTCTTGCCATTAATTTTGTAAGAAGTAAGATAAATTGAGGCAAAGTCAGCAGTCTATGTGCTCTATGGAAGAAGCTGATCCAAACAAAGGCATCTTTGCCAAGATGTGCCTCTAGGACCTGTACTGTGGGAGAGGATTTCTTGCCAGTCTGTAAAAACCAGTGTATTAGCAGATGGTGACCTTTGGGAAGTAGTTGTGTGTGCTTGGCACAGAAGGAGCAGATGGCTCTGGGCAAGCCTCAAACACAGCATACCAAAACAAATTCATAAATATTCAGGGTGTGGTAAAGACTGTAGGTCTATGAACGTTCATCTCAGGGCAAATGTGGATGTGAGGGGTCCCATCCGCTCATTCTACCTGCTTACTCCTTCCTTGCTGGACATGAGACATGATGATAACACAATCTGTGGGGCTGTGCAGTGTATCAGAATAAGGAAGGACATTTAATTATGCAATTACCTGGTCTGTATGGGAAAGTGAAGAAGGGACTGTAACAGGAAACTAACTTTAACATTGCTGTAGCTTTTGGGGAATTAATATTTGCTCCGTAGTGGCTGAGTATCTTTTTGAGGTGGAAATGGAATGAATAGTGTTTCTGAGGTCAGCATTATTCCCATCTCTCCAGCGATGAGAAGAGCACGATGATCTACCATGTTGAATTTGTTCTCTGCTTTTTTTTTCTTTGGTGTTTTTGGACTCTTGTTGTGTTCCATCAACTGATACGTGCTTCTGGTATTGCAAATGAGGCTGTACTAAGGGTAGGTGCCAAAACCCCCAAGAGTGTAATCAATCTTTTATGCTCCATTTATATTTTCAGAGTATTTTTCCCAGGAAAAATTAATCTTGTTATCCTAATAGGTGGCTTTTCTGCCAAGTGCCAATTGTACCTGCAAAAAATTATGAGCAGCAAAATTTTCTCCTGCCTAATATTTTATGTAGAGAGTAAGATGGACCCTCTGTCCTTCAGAGTAAGATGGACCCTCTGGCTGCTTTATGCTGACCTTGTGAGTCGATTTACACAATCCTGTCTTTGGGTCTTTCAAAGATCTCTTGCTAATGGCACAAATCTGAGAAGTTTGATTTGTGAAAGATCTGTTGGATCACTTAGTCCTTTCACTGTGGGTCTGTGCAGAATTACTTCTCATGAAGTATTTTCACTTATGATGCCTTTTCATTTATGGTGATTTATTACAGTTTGATTTCTAATGTGTATGCTACACATTGTCTCTCAGAAGATCAATTTTTCAGGGCAGACATCACTGAGGGTGCTCTGCATCTGTGAGACTGCCCTGCATTTTGGAGCCAGTGCAAAGCATTATGAGCGGCTGGCTGGGATTTTGGTGAGGAGTTACTTAAAATCATCTTTGTAGGAAATGACTGCATTTATGATTCAGTCATTAGGGATTATACATTTCCATTTCTAAACTAAATTTCTAGGGTTTCAGTTTGTAATGGGTTGACCTTGGCTGGCTGCCAGGTGCCCACCAAGCCACTCTCTCACTCCCTCTCCTCAGCGGGACAGGGGGACAAAATAAAAAATAAAACCCCTTGTGGGTCAAGGTTTTTGGGAAAAATGCAAGGGCTGCACACAGAAACAAAGCAAAAGAAAGATTTATTCTCTACTTGCCATCAGCAGGCAATGTCCAGCCACTTCCTAGAAAGCAGAGCTTTGGTACGCATAGTGGTTGCGTCAGAAGACTGCTTTAATCACTCATGTCCCCTCTCCCCTTTTCCTTTTGTTGAGCATGATGTTTTAAGATGTGGAATACCCCTTTGGTCAGTTTGGGTCAGCTGTCCTGTCTGTGTCACCTCCTATCCTTTCATGCACCCCCAGCCTACAGGGGTGATGTTGGGAGATGATGCTGTGCAAGCACTGCTCAGCAATAGCCAAAACAGTGGAGTGTTATCAACACTGTTCTGGGTACAAATACAAAGCACAGCGCTATAAGGGCTGTTATGAAGAAAGTTAACTCCATGCTAGACAGCCCTGGTATACAGTTAAATAATTTGTTGTAGTGATGTTTCCAGCTCCTATACAGATTACTCTTTTCAGTTCTAAATGCCTGATGGCATCTGGAAACTGAAGTATTTTTTCTTTTGAACTTATACTAACTAGGAGTTTTAGTGGGCCACATATTGCAGAGCTGTGTTCCTCATGAAACTTTACATTTCTTTGCAATATTTATAACTCAAACCTAGATTTTGAAGTTAGGTAGGAAAATCCAATAATGCTATGTCTCAAGGATTTGTTTGATAGGCTTTTATGTGAGCTATATTAAAGAAAAGGCAAAAGTTATTAACATACTGATTGAGGTTTAGGATGGGGAGGACAAGCTATATTCTGTGGTGTGCTGGTTTAGGGCATATGGCCTTGTGAAACTTCTGTGATTTAGAGGTATTTCTTCCTGTGCATCACCATCATAACATGAAGTGCTTGTTTGTGAAATAAGCCTAAGCCAACCTTGAATTTGGTGCATGTGCTGGATGTTTTCTGGTTATCAGCTGTGTGAAGGAGAATCCTGCTTTGTCTGTGCTACAGCTCTGCCAGGTGTTGCAAAATTTGGATGTGTGTAGTGAGCAAAACAGGGGTATAGGAAGTAAAAGGAAGTTGTTATGGGTAAGGTACCTGAATCCGTCCATGGAGACATGGGTCCTGACTCTGCCATTGCTGCAGAGTTTTGTCTGTTGCTCAACAGTGACTTAAGATTTTGAAGATTTCATCTTGTTTCTTTATGTTGAAACTGAGTACGCCAAGATTGATTTGCAGAAGTACTGGATATTTGTGCAGGTAACCCAAGCCTATAATTTAAGCATATTCAGCTGTTAGGAATCTGAGAATGAACACCTTGTTTTTGGAAATCAAACTTATTTTACCTCAGTATGCAGGTTGTCCTAGTGGTGTGGATATTGCTATTTCCACTTTCTAGGGTGCATTATGAAGATTGATTAATGGCTGTGATGAGAGCTGTATAAAAGCTTCTAAGGAAACTAATATTCCTACCTTGATGGTAGGATTTGAGTAGTCTGGTCCAAAAAAAGGCTACAACCACATATGGAACCATCTCTGCTGTGTACACAATAAAGCAGGGGGCCTTGTCAAAGGATAATACAAGAGTACCTGATTAAAGACAAAATCTGAATGCATATGTGCAAGAGGGACGAATTAAGCTTGTACAGGCAGCTATTTCATAACTGACAAGGGTTTGACTTCACGATATTCTAAATACTCTTTTCATGCAGTATTTTTTTAATGTGTAATTTATGTTTCAACTGGGAAAGAAACTGGTAGAATCATCATGAAGAGAGGATGAAATGTGAAGCTGTGTATTAGACCTCCAGATTTAGTTATAGGTATTTTTCTTTGTGGAAGAGTAAGTGGTGTAGTTCTGTGGTGACTGGTCTGAGAATGAAATGACCACAGAGAGTGATATTTCCACAGTTGCAGTATTCGTGGAGGTGAGCCCATGGCACCCCTGGGGGAGACAATTGCTTGGGCACTGGGGAATGTTGCCCAGTTGCTGCCTGTCACTGTTAGTGGATGAAGGCAGGCTTCTCCTTTAAAGGCTGAAAGCCTTTCACAAGTGCTTTATTTACAGTAAAAAAAAAAAAAGCTAAATTGCTAGGAGCACATTGTGGAAAATGAAAACAACCCTGTTCTTCTGTATTTTCTATTCTGTAGGTAAAATACAAAAGAGACTTTGAAGAAAGCAAAGGAAGAGGGTTCAGTATTGTGACCGATACGCCCGAGTTACAAAGACTGAAAAGGACTCAGGAACAAATCAGTAATGTATGTGACTGCAACTTAAAGTGATTGTAGATGAAGAAATAGTGTGTCTAAGAAAAGGTGTGGTTGTTGGGGTTTTCGATGAAGTCTGTGCGAGTGAACAATGTGATTTTGGTGATTGATTTGTGTATGTCAGATTTTGGAATGTGTGCAACTGTATACCACGGACTTGTACAGCACATTGGCAATGTGTGTTCACCGCTCCAGCTTTCAGCTAGTGTGCTCAAAGTATTTTCTTTATTAAAATGATTTGACACTTTTTTGTCAGCAAGTAAGAATAGTTTTTTAACTTGTTAACTTTTTATTTACATATAAAGTATATAGATTATGTAAGTTAAAAAGTTTTGTGTCTTTTTAGCAGGGGATGTCAAAGTTGATATAACAAGCCAGATGGAATTTTCTAGAAGCAGATAAAATTTTGATGCTGAGTTTTAAAAGAAAATACATGCAAGACAATGCTCTGCAAAATGACAAAGAAATGGTGAATAGCAAAACCTAACATATTTCATTAGCTTACAGGAATGGGATTTTTAAAAATGGGACTTTTCCTGACTTATGTTTTCACTAAGAAAGTTATTTATTTGTATTGTATTCTCTTGTAGCATGTTTAACTCACTGCATGATGGAATATTGAGTGATACATAGTACAAGTTCTGATATGTATAAAATAAGTAAGAACTAGTGAGAACTAGAAATGATGCAGAATCAATACTATTCACTTGTCTTGGCTTCCCTTCTTATCATTCTTCTGCTGCAAGAACTTGTCCTTATGGATTATTTTGTGAAAATGTTTTTGAATCATTGTCTGTAGGAATAAAATAACAGCATGGCACCAGGGAAACCCAGTGTAAGTATGATCAGAAGAAAATAATGAAATTATTTACTTGAAAGAAAAAATCTTTTTTCAGGTTGGGATATTACAGAAGATAAAAGTCACTGAAAAATACTAGTTTTTCACAGCAATGGAGGTTTACCATTCTTGCCAAAACGTTCACTAGTTAAGATTTTGATGTCCAGAGCTGGTCTTTGAGATGAAAAATTTGGGCTCATTTCCTGGAGCCTGGGCCAGTGGACAGGACAGTTAATTTAAGAGCCATGCAACTGCTCCTGTGTATAGACAAGATGAGAACAAAAGCTCATCTCTTATGTTCATACTGGGGCTAACTGAAATTACTGACTTGTAAGAGAGAAAAATGTACCTTAGAGTGGCAAAAAGCATGGCTGTTAAGACTTCCATTTGGGATCTGGGAAACTTCAGCGGCTCCCTGGTTTTAATCAGCTGTATTTTTTATTCAGACCAGGAACTTAAATTAGGTCCTCTCACGACTTATGTAGCTTCCTCAAGCAAGAGTGATTCCTTTGTGTGGGGTAGCTCTGGAACGCATCACAGAGATGAAACGAGCAATGCTCTGGTGAATACTTAATCCCTCGCACGGGTCTGCTCTGTTAGGAGAGACTGAGAGGAGCGCCCTGCAGCACGCCTGTGGTGCTCAGTTGGGGATATTGGCCTGCCAAGAAATTTATTTAGACCTCCCAAGCCCAGTACCCTCAAAATCAGACTACAGAATAGTATGACACAGCTCACTTGCATGCTCTTATCTCTCTCTTGTTCAAAGCATGTTGGGTTGTCTGTTGTGGGAAAAGGAGATGAAAACAAACAAGGAGTTTTGTGACATGGAAAAGAGCTTTCTTCCTATCTCTACTTTTGAGTGGATCAAGGTGGTTTCTCTCGTAGTGAAAGATCTTGCACAATTTATGATACTGTCTGGTTCCTGAAGATACTTACCTGCTTTTTCAGATCCAGAAATACCTTTTTTAAATGGGAAAAGTGATTTTATTTCAGGTTTTTTTTCCCTTGGTTATTGCATATATGACTCCTGTCTCTTCATTTCTAACCACCCAATTCTTAAAAATATAGATTTTTTTTCTATCCTGTCTTAACAACAGAGAGTTGTTTTCTTTATGTATGTAGCTGACAGAGATTCCAAGTCACGGACTCTATTAGAAATAATTAGTTTTGAAGGGCAAAATGGATTTTTAAAATGTGCATGATAAAAGAAGTTGCATTTAATTTCTGTTTACACTGAAATAACAAATTAATTTATAGCATTATATCCTAGAAAGATAATTCTGCATAGGCCACAACTTCAATTTAATTAGAAAGCTCCTGTATTTTAGAAATGCCTTCCACACAGAGTAGTTTCTGTATTTGTCAGATAAGCAGTATACATCATGGACTAAGGATCTAATTAAGGTTTCAAGACACTGAAAGGTAAGCACTTTAATAATTCTAAAGCAATTTTAATTTTCATATACAGCAAAATGGAAGAATACTAATATATCTATTTAATTTTCAGTTTTGTTTTGATTTCACCTTGAAGTACTAGAAACTTCTCAAAGAGCCTATTTGAACCAAAATTGTAACTACTTCATTGAAGGGGTAAGTGAGAACAGCTAACTGTGTAGATATCCTTGATGAAAATAAATAACAAAATAAATTTGATAATAATAAATGTTAAGTAGCATAAATATTTTTAAAAGATTGTCTTTTTGGTCCTGATATGAAGTTTGGCAGCATATGGATAGTAGCACAGTGCTCTGACTTTCTAAAGAATCTGTTGTGCTGTGAATATCAACTTTGTGAGGAAAAAAATCATGGGGGGAGTGGAAGGAGAGTGGGTAGATAAAGGAGGTTGTATTTTGGTAATTATTTTGCCACAAGCAATCTTTCCTCTGAAGATTTAGACCAAACTTGTGGACTTTATTTTATGGCTTTTATGGAGGTATCAGGCCCAGAATGCAGCTTCATAGAAAAGAATGAAATTTACCCCAGTATCTCATGATTTTTTTATCATTAAGAGTCTAGTTCTGCAGATGTACAACATATTTTGGCATTGAATATATAGTCAATATACAAAAAATTGTGTACTATTCACACAGAGAAACGTGTACATTTTGTCAAAGGACCTTGCAGTGTTTTTTGTCCATTTTAAACTTTGAGAGGATTTTCAATATGAATGCAAATATTCTCAAAATGAAAAAAAAACCCAAGCCCATGTATTTTTATAGGTGATTTTGCAATTAAAGTAACTGCAAACTGGTTTTGCAAGGAAAAAGTTAAGGTGGCAAAAGGAACAGAATAAATAAAGATGACGGCAAAAGCCTATTGGTCTGTGATGACACAGGGCTAAATAAGAGAGTAGAAACTCAATCTAGTTATATTTTCTTTGGGGAAATGGAACACTTTCAGCAGTCTACAGCAATGAGCTGCAGCTTACTGCCACTGCACTTTTATTTCTAGATATATGACTTGAAGCGTGTTTTATCCTGTGTGAAATAACTTGCTCTTTCTTAAATATGTTCCTGGTAAATGTCTGCAAAGTATAAAAGAAAACAGGTGTCCATCCAAATTGATGGCGCGAGAAGCTTTCATTAAGATAAAGGCCAGTGCTTGGATAGTATAGGCTGCTGGCTTGGTTGTATGGCTGGAAGGATGCATGGAAGCTTTCACAGTGGTTGCACTCATTGCAGTAATGCATGTAAAAGCATTCCTCACTTCCGCATTAATGCTGGTATGAACTTCAATCATGTAGGAGCAAGAAGCACCGCACATTTGTGCCCTTCTTCTCTCGGAGAGGCAGCAAAATGAAGTCATGCTGTTCATTTATTTGTATGTGACTCATTTTCCAGTAGGTTTGGATTGTATCTCAAATGAAAACTGTACCTTAATGCAAAGAAGGAAAATAGGAAAACAGATTAAATCTGCTTTAAAAAAAACCACTTCCAAGGTACCCTATTTTGGTGAAGAACTTAGGAAGGACAGTACAGTTAATAAAGAGAAGGTCACTGAATGACCCCTCTATGGGGTAAGGGAGTGGCTTCCCAAGTATCAGGATAGATACTCACTGAAGTTAGTGAAGCCTGTATTGGATGCAGAGAGTGTGTGTAGATCTTGTAGCATTCTTGAAAATGTTTTATGTGAGTTCTAATGAAGAAAACCTGTGTATTAATTGTCTTTAAATGTCTTTAATGAAATGTGGTGCATGGTGTGGGGTTTTTAATTATCGGGTCACATTGTACCTCCAGTTAAATTTATACAGCTTCAGGGCATGCAGAAGAACACAGGATTTCCCCCATAGTTTGAATCAACTGAACACTTATTATCTGGAGAAAGACACAAATGGTAAGGAATTGGGCACTACCTCAGATGTGAGAAAAATACATCTTCGGTAGCTACGACACAAACCACATTGCTACTGTAGTTGTGCACATCTACACATCTGAAATTAGAAACTGTCCCTAACAGACACTGAGCCATGGCTCCATATTTGGAAGCTATTGGCAGAGTTGTTCAATCTGTTTACTTGCTCAAACATAAAATGATCTCTTAAATTGCCAAAACAGATTGTAGAGAAAATTGGCAGGAGAAGATGTTAACAACATGGCCCATATCTCCATTTGTAGGATTCACAGCACAAAGCCTGCAGATACTTGTCTCTAAGGGCTTTTTTCCCTCCATTGAATTCAAGTGAAGGAGTAGAATAGGGAACAAGAAAAATTAACAGCAGCATCAATGTCTACATTTCACAAAACCAACCCTGGCACATCAGTGAAGAGAATGGGTAAGCGTTTTAAATCACATACAAAAAGAGCTTATACTGTTCTAGGCAGTGCTGGGATCTTACTGCTTCTGAAGTAATTCATACTTTATTTGATTGCCCTTATATTCCTGAGCATGATTTCTATGTTGCTGTTGTTTCATTGGGAAAATAAGCATTTATTTATGTAGGACAATTGTGTCGACTAGCATAGATGGAATAGCACTTGTTGAGCAGTGCCCTGAGTGCTGCATGTCCATGGCAGGTGTGGTCAGCCAGATGCACCCTGGTACTGAATGTCTTCTGCTGCCCCTGGTACCTCTGACAGTTTAACATGAACTCCAAGAGCTATTCATTATCTGGTATGCTGTAGACTTAATTCCACATAGCTGCACTTCAAATATCTGCATATAAGTCATGGGATTAAGCATCTATCAGTTGTATTCAACAGCATTTTTTCTGTCTGGAAACAAGAAGGTTGAATGTGTCATTCCTGTTGCTGACATGAGTGTATCTCTGCAAGAGGGTGGAGCTGCTGCTGTGCTCCTGCGCAGTGAACATACATGCACAGAGTCACATCCAACCTTGTTCCTTCTGTGGATTGATCATCTAAGCTTGTTTTGTGTAGATACATAGAAATGGAAATTCTGAGAAGCCTCAGGTCCTTTGACTTTCTTATAGTTCTGTGTTGAAGTTTATTTGACTTCTGATTTTCAGTAGGCAGAAATCATTCTGTCTTTAAATGTAAAGTCCTAGTAAATGCTTTAGAAATGACTTAGCAAAAGAATTACATTAATTTTCAATGATTGTATTTTTTTCAGATTTTTACATAGGTTTTATATTTTGTAAGCTTTCAGAAATTTTTGAAATGACTAAACACATTGTTAAGAAATGATGAATCTAAGGAAATGTAGTATTATTTTAGATAGAACTCGTGATAAATGAGAAAATTGAAAGTTTGGAGAATTCATTGGAAACCTCATGGTATATTCTATTTAAAAATGAAAAATATTCTTTACTAATCATTATCAAAATATTATGCAAAATTAGAGACAGTGTTAAATTAGAATGTATATGAATTCTTTACCTACACTTTCAGGAAAAATTCTGAGCATGTTTAGTGGCACGCTGCTTTGTCACTTCTTTTTGCTGTGATCCCTGTGTAGTAGTCACCAAGTATTCAACTTTCTAATATTTTCTTTCATTTACTGTTTATTTACTGTATATTTTGGTACTCCACACACACAGGTAAAAACAACCTGTAACTTCCTTGTGGAGTTTTCATCAAAGCTTCTTTTTCACTTCTTTAACTGTATTCAACTACATTGTTTTCAGAACTGTCCAAGAAATAAGGAGGTATTGGAATACTCCAATATAGAGGATATGGGTATGTGGTCCTAATTTAAATGGAGAACTAAAGCACAGAGATTATTCATGCTAATGCAGTAAGTAGCACCTAGAGTAAACCATTATCTTCTGTGTAGCCTCCCATTAGAAGCAGGGGTAGGCAGAGCCTTTGCTAGGGAATTTTACAGATGTTTGCTGGGGAGGAAAAGATTGCTGAGAATCCAGAGCAGTGTGTTTGTGATTCATCTGGGGAGGCACTGACTTCTCTTTTTGTTCCCATAACATTTTCAGATTCTTTTTTCTGGTCTCTCTTTCTTAATCCTTGTGATTTACATAACAATAGCTCCCAACATGTGGGAAGAAACAGTATTTTTAGACCCCAAAATGCCAACTTGAAGGATACTTTTTGGAATGTCAGATAATCATTACAGTAATTCTGTGTAAAACTGTCAGTACAGGTGGAACTGAATAATTTAGTTGACTTAAACTGTGGTTAAATTTCTGCTGAGCAGGTGCATGTTCAGTTTTCAGCAATGTATAATTCAGTTATAGACCATGTTCCATGGGAGTAGTAGAACAGATATCCCTAATGAGATGCCATTCCTCACCTGCTGAAGGTCAGCTTCCCGATTCAGAGCAGGAGAAGCATTAGAGTCTATCAGAGATGTTGTTATAGTAACACAGGTGGAAAAGGTGCATAACTCCTCCCTAGAAAGAAAAAAAGCATTTTATCTCTGAGAAGCTGGAAAACAAACACCTGCCTGAAGCATAACTGCATTCGGAAAAATTGTTAGCATTAGAAATAAGGATTTATAATGCTGTTAGTGAGTTGTTTATTATATGTCATACTGCCACAATAGCATTAGATGTGTAAATTCAGATAGGCCTTTGGGTAAGTCCACTGAAACACTACCTGCAAATCTTTACTGAGGTTCTGGTAAGCTACTAATGTGTGAAAGAAACACCACATTAGCAAATTGTGTAAAGTGGAAGTTCTTTTCTGTTAGACACAAGTCTATTTGGACTTGAATGACATGTGACCTTGGGACAATTTCTGCCTGGAGAAGGTTCTCTTTCAGCATTCCCACTGTGAGAAGAGTATGCGACCTCAAATGAAGCTTCTCAAACGTGAATCCTCAGAGATGCAGGGGGAAATATTTTAGTTTAAGTGGATCTCTGATAGTCAAAGCAAGCAGATGTGACGCCTACATAGCTGCTTCTTAAATGATCTTATTCCATCTGGCTTTATTCTATAGGGTTGCTTAGAAAATTTTTTTTCTCTCCTTTTTAAAGCATATGTAATATGATACATATTATTGTGGTTTATTATATTTTTCTAGGGTTTCAGAAGTCTCTTTTATAAGTTCACAGAAGAAGTTACTGTAACTATTGCTTTTTTTTTTTTGTATCACTGCTTTCATATGAAATCAGTTGATTGCAGAAGTTATGTAGCCTCAAAGTTTCAAAAAGTCTTCCATGAAGTTCCACAGGGAATAGTATAGTCTTTCTGATTCTAATTTAAATAAGTAAATTTGACAGGATGACTGTAACCTTGCTCACTGTATTGACAAAATAAAATGAGTTGTGTGGTGGAAATAAAGCAAACCGTCCAGAAAAATCCCCAAAGGCATGGATTTACTGCATGTGTAAGTGGGTCAACTCATGCATGAGAAATGAATACTAAATGTAAATTGGTTGCAAAACTGTAGACTTTAAGTAGAATTGAATCAAGTGATAACCTAAATATTTTGATAGGGATGTCCAATCATGCTTCTCTTTCGAAAACAGCAAGAAAGCTCAGTGTTACTGAGAATTAATCAAATCATGTATTTGTGTAAATTAGAACAGTGTCATTGCACTCCAGAATCAAAGGCATTGCATTCATTTATGTTATTGGCATTGGTAAATTTTAAGTTGAACCTGTAATTGGTTAAACCTGTATGTGTGTTGATGGGTTGCTTTGCATGATTTACACTTCAATAAGACTGCTCTATTCCTTGATGAGCAAAATGTTCAGTCCAGTCTAGGAAAATACTTCTTAGGCTTTTCCTGGGTAAAATAATAATAAAATAGAATCATCTAGTTAGGAGGTACAAAAGAAAAAGAAATTTCTCTCTCGCTGGTTTAATTTTCTATTTGTGATAACATTCATATTGCAAGGCAAGGCTTGTATGAATGGCATCAGTAGTTAAAAAAACTACTACATAATCTTCAAGTATGTAGCATAACATTTCATGGACTTCATCTTTAATCCACACTAATTGCCCTCTTATCAACAGATGAATGTGTTACAGATACATATTGACCTAAAGGTTTACTTCTGTACTTATTTATAACTCTGAAAATCCTGATTGAAGGCTAAAACAGCTATGGAAATGTGAGGAATAAATTGACAGTTATGCTATTTTCACATTTTACTGTTGTATTGACTGTATTGCACATGCCTCTTTGTGCTGTGTTTTATGGAATGAAAAATTCCAAGCCATAATGAAGACAACTATGAAGTGTTTTGTGCTAACTGTTGTGAGCACTTGTCCATTATCTGACTAAAGGGCATGAGTCTCTCTTTAAATGCTAGTGACTTCAAGACTTAATCTACTTGGAAGCTTTCTTATATTTAAATATATGGGGTTTTTTTTCTGTTGTGATACTAAGCAACTAAATTATGACAAAACCCCAACAACTTATTTTTCCTGTGTCTTTGAATATATTTTAGTGGTATCTAAAATCACTAATTATTTTTAATGAGTACATACTTCTGAGGGCAGTCTTTTTTACATATAGAAAAAAGAGAATGAAAATAAAACCCCTTCATGGCAGCTCAACTTGGGAGCTAATTAAAATGAGGCTTTTAAAATGGGAAAAAATTAATTAGCCAAAAAGTTGAGAAGTAGGAGTTAGCACCTCCAGAGATCTTTGGGTAGTTAAATACTTGCAAGGAACATATAATTTATAATTTCTATGTTTCACTTCATTGTCCATTACCTGCTTATCATTTGCCTTTTAGTTCCATGTTACCTGATGCTTTTGTGCTGTGCATCAGTTGCTAGGGCAGCATCTTAGGCATTAAACCTCCTGCTGAAGAACAAAATACTCTGCTTCTTCTAATACCATCTTTAATCTTGATCACTGGAGATTTGAATGCCTCACCCCTATGATGCTCACAGGCTTCACTGACCTCGACAACAGGGGTATCTGGTCCTCTGTGGCACTCATTTTTTTTTTTTTTGGCATGTTAACACATATGTCTGATTTTCTTAAGCTGTCATCAGTTGTCACAAAGCCAGCGCTGCAATGAGTACAATTAATGATTGAACATTTTAGCCATCCTAACATAAGAAGAGAAGTAGCAAAAGTTTACACATGCCATTTCTGTTTGTGTCTACAAAGATCTGAGAGGATAAGAGTTTACTTCTCCAAACAGGAGATTAGAGTGACACAAGATTGCTTTGTAACCCTTTCTACTCTTGGAATTATTCAAATAATGATTTAGTTACAGAAATATTTGTGTACTTTTTGAAAGGCTCTTTCTCTGTCTCACATTAACACACTCTTGCTGTTAGAAAACACATTATTTTAATGGAAAACTGAAGGATGTTTCTTTTTTTCCCCCCAGATCTGCCTTGAGCTTCTTTCTCTCCTGTCTTTTCTCAGTTGGTAGTGACCCAGTTCAGTCCCCCTGAAGGACATGGTATAAAAGGGGAGATCCTCAATATCTCACTAAGTAAGCCACAGGCAGAAAATAGAGGGGGTCTGAACGTCAGTCCCTGGTGGATTTTGGGAAAGTCTAGTGTGAAGAAAATATAATTTCAAAGGTGGGTTTTTTGAAGTTCAAGGCTTTTCTGAACTTCACTCCTCTTGTGCGCCTGCTTTGTCTTGCCTTCCTTCTTTCTTGACTGGGGAACACTGGTGTAAAATAAGCCCATACCCAGTTTGGCCGGTATAGCACTTTTCTAGCCTTAAGAGGAGAAATGTACTCCAGAGTGTGTGCCTTATGTTGCCAGGGTTAACTGATTTTTACAGGGTTTGGCATAACAGGAGAGCTGTTTCCAGTGCCAATACTGAGCAGGGATCCTACTGCCTCCTCCTATCATTAAGTGGGACAAAGGCACTTTGTCACCTTTTATTTTAAGTGAGATTGTCTATCATTTCATTGCAGAGCTGGAGCCACTCAGTAGTGCTGTTCCCTCAGGTGCCACTGATGGAAAATGAAGGATTCCAAGAATCTGTGGAGGCGCCTCCATCTCATCTCTCATGGTTTCTTGCCTGCTCAGCAGAGGTACTTGCTCTGATGTGGGCTGTGCTGCCCTTGGCTGCAGTGTTGTGAGGACAAGGGAAAGGGCCAAAGGTTTTATTAGCCTCTGCCAGCAAGTTCTAGACATGACCAGGGCAAGGGTAGCAGGCATGGAATGAAGTCACTTGTTTGGCATTGCCTTTTGTTTAGCATTCCTTTCTGCACAGTGCGTGTTTCTGGCTCAGATAATAACTGACATGCTGTCTTGAATTGAGTTAGCAGTCAGTGTCCTTTTCAACAGAAATTAAGTGGATGAAAGGCAGAAAAAGGCTTGGTGGTGATGGAAAATTAAGCAGAATTATCAGTGAAGGTGATGGCAAAAATTATAGAAAGTTCTGACATTATCGTGGGGTTGGAGATCAGTGGAGATACTGAAAATTAGTGGAAAAAATACTCAGAAGACACAAATGAGGGTTGAGCTTTTGGTATGAAAAAATCCCCATTAAGTGGAATAAGTCTATAAAGTTACAGGTAGGATACAACTGCAGAAGTGAATGTGATTATGTACAGTTTCTTATAAGGCAAGAACTAGGAACAAATAATGCAGCTGACAGGCATCATACTTAAAAGAAAAGCAAATATGTGGCATATAGTAAAAATGTGTAACTCATTAATATAGGAGCCAGGGAAGACTAGCAGTATAAAACACGTTGAAAGAAAGATTAGACAAGCTTGTGAAAGTTAAATTAATCAGGAAATATTGGCTGTTGTTATCCAAATCCAGTGACAGAGTTGGTAAGGGTCTATGCTAATAGCAGGAAACTGAAATGATCTTAGCAAGGGAAGGCTGTTCCATAGGTACTTGCCTTGGCAGGCATTACTGAGCAGTGACAAAACCTTTCTGGTGTCATCAGTGAAACCAACGAGTCCATCAGTGAGCTTAGTACCTTGTGTTATTTCTTATCACAGCTGTGGCTCTGTCCTACCAAATAGTGACCAACCCATTTTGTCCTTGGTTAACCATAACTGGCTTGAATGTACAGAGTTAAAAAGGATTATTAATTGTACACCCGACCCTAGATCCCCTCTGATATTGGTGGGCTTCATTCATGACATCTGATTGTCTTCACATCCTTTCTGTTACAAACCAGAGGACCTTTCTGAGCCTTGAATGGTGAATTTTTGAAGAGGTGGCTGAGGTGCAAAGGTAACTAGGATATGATAGAAATTCCTTACATACATGCAAGTGTTTTTGCATGACATGGCAGTTGACACACAAGATATTAGTCATGAGTAAGATGACTTTGATTCCACTTGCATTTTACTGGTTTTCATGTGAATCTTCTTATCTCCTTACTACACTTGCCTTGGCAATGCAGGACTCTCTTGGAGCATACAAAGTGGATTCATAAACTGAATGATGTGCTCCAAACACCAAAGTGTATCTAGTCCAGAGTAGAGCTAGGCCATAGCTACTTCCTCCTCTTGTAAAATATGGTTTTTTTTGTCCTCAGAACCATTTCATCCTAGAGATCTGCTCCTGTTACCCTGCACTGCTTCCTAATGGAAACATTCCTATGTTATCAGGCTTAGAAATGAGACAACACTTCAAAGTTGTGTTCCCCTGAGACACAAGAGTGATGCTAACTGCAACTCCAGGCTTTAAAATTCAGAAAGAGGAAGGCTGAAAATAGTGGGTGCTGAAAATCAGATTGTTGCATGACCTCTGTTTGCCCTGTCAAGGGGTCACTGAGACTTGTCTGGTGCATGCACTAAACTTGTAATTTATGTTTGTGGAGGATGTCAGGAGGAAGATTCATGCCTGGATGTGCAGGTGCTCCATTAGGTCTTAGAAAGACATGGATTGATTAGGTGGTTATTGCCATCTGCAAAATTAGCCTGGTCAGAGACCCCTGACAGGGAAGCTTGGTGCATAACCAGTGAGCCAGGCTGCAACTGATAGAGCCTCAAAATGTTGGCAGTAGATAACTAAGATATCTGTGAGAGCTATCACGTCTGATATGCTGGCTATGAAGTTTTGGGGATGGCATACTGCATATTTCTGGTGTCAGAACTGAATTTTGCTTTGATTTTTTGTGTCTGGATCAGCAGAAGATAAGCACACAGTCCTGTGTGTTTGTGTGTGAGATACAGGAGGGAGCAGAGGAAGCCAGAAATTTAGCTGGTTTCTGTTGCTTTTGGGGCAGTGTATAAATATATGCCAGATGTATAAATGAGACTTGGGAATTGAGTATATCCCACAGGTATAAATGAGACTTAGGAGTTATCAGGTAGGCCTGTGTCTGTAGGAAGAGATACTCCTATGGTTCAGAACAGCATGAGGAACTTGGGGAATCCTAGGAAATCTGCTCCATGTGAGCAATTTGTTTATATTTTGCAACGTGACCTTTTCTGACATAACTCCAAATAAAATGAGAGAGAGGGTTGAGAGCAGAGGCACACAGTTCTTCTCTGTTAAACTAATAAAGTTGGCTGTTAGAACGTGTCCCGTGGATCTGGCTTTCGTTCACATGTGTATCCTGCTCAGTGTTTGGTTTCTGTTCTCAGATGTACTGCACAGAAATGGAGCCATTTGCTCAGGCTGTTTTTTCTCTTACTCGTTTTCAAGGACTGGCTGGACAGAAGAGAGGGGCTTCAGGAAGTATTTCCTATTGAATGAGCACTTTGACTCACTCCACTTAAGAACATTGCATTGTAAGGGCCACTGAGGCAGGTCCTTATCTGTCATCAGTATTTGCTCCCAGAAATTTGTCATGCATGTTTTGAGCCTGATCTTGAGAGTCTTGAGTTTTTTGGCCCCAAGTGTCTATCCAGGTGTTACCTGAGGTGTTTCTTGTTTGTCAGACAAGTTCTCTTAGACATGACTGAATGTATGGATCAACCATCACTGATTTGTATAAACACATCTCATTACAACTGGATTTGGGAAGTCTGCTCTTTGTTCCTGATATTTCTGATGGCATTTTTTTGTTGCCTGTGTCAAGCTACTTCAGTTTTGTTTCCTTTTCTGTAAAATGGGAATAATTGTGTTGAGGGCCTTTGGAAAACCCTCTAACGTTATAAAGAAAATGGTAGAACAGGTGAATGGTATGGCTGCTGGTTGTTGTTACTTGTGTAAGTTTTGTAGGTGGTAACTTGGGAACTCAGGAAACAGTACAAGAGGGGGCGTCTTGAGTGATCAGCTCTAGTCTTCTCTTTGGGAAAGGCTTATCATGAAAAATTCTCAAAACCCATGTCAAACTCTGTATTAATCTAATTACAGCTTTAGCCTACTCTTTTTGGAGACAGTTTCTTAATTTCACCTGCTGCAGGTTAAAAACATCATCCAATTTCCACAAAAAAGTTCTTTATGGCAGGGCAAGCACGGTCTTTTTGTTTGCATGGCACTTCTGCCTCTGTTATGTGTTCAGAGAGGTGCCATTCTCAGACTTTTGTTATGTGAAGCTGAACAAGTAAGCAATTTTAGTGTACCTTTGCAAAAGTCTCACTTTTCCACAAAGTCTTGACTCTGCCTATTCTGATGGTAACGTACTTCTTTTCTGAGTACAGAGGATGAGAGTGTTTTTCACTCTGTTGTAAGTGAGATTTTAAAAATACCTTTCCTGATTAATTTCAGGATTATATTTGGTTTTCTTCATGGCTGTTTTGGTGGCCTGCAATTACTGTGTGATTAATTTGGATATGCAAGTACATCTCTTTCCAACTATCAAACCTATAACTTGCAGCAGAAATTCTCTGAAGAGCATATTTTTGCATTTAGTGATATTAATTACTTATTACTCCAGACCTCAAACCTGATCAGTTTTACATGGGGAATCTTTTTTACAGCCATACCTCATTAATAAAATTACTTAATAAAATTAATCATGGTCAGGCTCTTAAGGTATTTCCTCTTGGTATCTTTGAATATCATTCTGCTGTTAGAACAACTTGTTAAATTATTTGTACAAGGAGCTGATCTGCCTGTCTGAATTTGCAATTCTTGGATCAGTCAACATATTATCTAACTTAATTAATAAAACCTTATTTTTTTGTTGTACTTCTCTGTGACTGCCATACCTGATTTGGTAGATTTTAAATCATCTTTATAATGATATTTATGGTTTCAGAGTGTCAGGGATTTATTCACTGCTCTTGTGTAGTTATTTTCAGGTTCTTTCAATTTGGGCACATAGAAATCTGCATAACAGACATATTGGAAATTTTGGTGAATATAGAAAACAGCAATGTAAAACTTTTATCACAAGGATTTGCAGTGCTTTGCTTGATAAAGGTTTATAAAAAGTGTTTTTGAGAAAAAAGGATCATATGGTGATAGGCTTGAGAAATTCCTTGCCTGCTGGTTTCATACAGCTTTTTGTAAAGTTCAGATAATTGTATTTCCTTTCTTGATGTGAATATCTGAAAGTGTAAAATTTAATGACCTTGTTAAAATTATTGTTGTTGTTGTTGTTGTTAACTATAGATGCGGACATAGTTCTTGGGTTTGACCTGCTTCAGTAAGAATTTCCTGGATACTTTTTATTTTGAAGGACGCTGGAATTTTGCAAATGCTTTTGCTGCAGTGTGGAGCCTTTCAAAGTTATTCGTAACAGAAATGAGGCCAGCCTTGTTTCTGTGCTCAGAGTGTGTGATAGATTATTGTGTGGGCCCTTGTTTCACATGTGGGTTGCTGTCTCTCTGTGCTGCCTGTGTATCTCTGCCATTGGAAAAGTCACACTTTGCATACCTATTTTTCATAAGAAGTTGAAAGAAGTAGAAAGAGGAGAGACAGAAAGAGAGAGAAATCAGAAAATTAATACACAGTTTCATAGAGCCAAAGCAGAATTCAGATCTGAGTCCCTATTTGAAAAACCTGAACATGGGTCATGCATGTGTGTACATGATGTGTTATGTCAATTTTTTACAGAATTTTGGAAATCACATGAAAGTTCATAGTTTTAGAGGAAAGTGATGTGCTGATCACCTTCAGTCCTACTGGACACACAGTTAAATTGGTGTGCATTCAGAAAGAGAATGGATAGGTGGCAGACACTTGGATTTGAAATATCAACTGTCACTGTAAATGCTGCGTTTGTACATGAAAACCAAAGAGGGTCCAGGTTTAATGTGTGAAGGACCATAGCTCAAGTTTTTGTGTATCTTTTACTGCTGAGATCAGGTATTTGGTTGTTTTACAGACTGGAGTCTTCCTCCTTGCCTTTGTCCATCTCCAACTCCACCAAGAAAACTGAAGCTGTCATTCTGCTGATGCCCAGCACAAGGAGAGAAATCTAGATAGTCACAACTAGTTTGCCTTCACAGCAGAGTTCCTTTTTGTTGTCTCAACTCTATCCAGATCATTAATGGGTTGTAGAGTGATTTCTTCTCTGGAGGCAAGGGATGTAACTTCCGGGAGAGATCCGAGTTAGTCATCTTCGGCCAATCTTGCCAGTGAGGTGTTCTGATGTGCCTCTCACTGTCCTACTTTCCTTTTTCACCTGGGAGTGTCCTCTGCCAGGTCAGTGGTTGGTGGCATTCTCCTGAGACTCTCTGATAACATCTCAGGGTGGTGGAGTGTGTTTCTCAGGGTAAGATTAATCTCATATTACTTGTTATTTTGATTACAAAAGTGCCAGGAAGTGTAGAGGCACAAGTGCATTCTCATATTGGTGTACTGGAACAATGAATCTGCGTTCGTGTTCCAAAGACATTTAGTTACCAGGGTACAGGAGGCCAAACCCCTTGGTAGATCTGTGTGGCCAGCTCCAAATGCCTTGCCAGTGGATTGTTGCATAAAGGGAAATGCTTTAACTTGTGTGTGAGCCTGAAAGTGAGGGGATGTCCTGCCACTCTTTTTGGTTTGATCTTGTGTTCGTCACTGCTACACTGGGTCCACTTTGCTTCCTCTTCTGTGTTCATTTAGGGCCATATTAGGATTCTGCGTCAGCAAACCAGTAGTAGTCTAAGCCTGTGTGCCTGAGGTTGGTGCTCTAGGTATGAACTCTGACAATTTTCCTAAAAAGCTGTAGAATATTGTTAATGTTTTTAGATTTTTCAGGAGATTTTTTGCACTGGTACATAAGGACTTGGATTCATAGGATTCTAGAGCAGTATCAAACCGGATGATAGAAAGCATGGCTTATTTATTCAAATGCAGTCATGCGACCCTCACTTGTCTAGAAGCAGACATATTTTCAATTGCTAAGCAAAGTTTGTTTATGTTAGAATCATTTCTCCAAATGACCTTGGCAATTTGCAGTCCCCTGTAGCTAATAGCTTTCTGAATGAAAACCGTGGACCCTGAACTCTGGAGGTGAATAAAGTAATGCTTTGCTGTGTATTAAGAGGAATTTTCAAGTGTGCTTTTTGTATTGTTTGATAACAACACTGTACTAAAAGCTATTTAATCTTTCTTATCAACAGTTAACCTTGATGTCCCCCATAGGCACTCAGCATTTTTTTGGTTTTAATTTGTTTAGTGTGCTCCCTTCTTAAGTGAGTAGCTCATTTTAAAAAATTGTGCCCTTTTCCCTTATGTTTAATGATCATTCTTTTGAAAGAAATCTGCTGCCACATGGCTAGCAATAATCTATCTTTTTGCCTTATTTCCTTTTTGTTTTTTATTGTTCATATCCTTGATTACATTTGGTTTTATATCTAGAAGTGAAAAGAGTCATTGCTTATTGAAATTATGGTCTATAAAGACTCCTTCATCTTTCAAACTAAATTTATTTTTGTTATCCTGAGCCTTATTCTTGTAGAGGGTTTTGCTAACATCTCTGCTTTGTCTATGTTTTCCTACACAGATCCCTCCACACTTTCCCTTCATACATCTGTACCTTTGGCAGGTTGGTTAGAAATACTCTTAAGCTAGCACAAAGGAAATAAAGTAATTTTAAACACTCATTTGTAAAAATGTTTTAATTGTTTTTATCATTTCCTGAACTTTCTGGCTCAATCTTAATTCAGTATCTCTTAATTCAGTATATTTTGCTGGAATTCTATTATAGAAATGATGATAATAGTGATGATGAAAATTCCCAACTCCACTGCTTTGTGGGAACCTGCTTGACAGAGTGTTAAAAATTAGCCTTAATAAAAATAAATGAATTCTATTGATAAAAGTGCTAATAATCAATGTAGTGACAAGCTGTGCTGTCTCGAAAAAGCAATTTTAAACCCCTAAATCATAATATAATTCTATCAAGGCTTTTTTTATACTGAAATCTACAAACAGGGGTTACATATATGAAGAACACAAGAGCATGGACAATTTTCACTTTGCAGAACTGAAAGAATATATCTGCATATAAACTTTACTTTGAACATGTGTTTTAAGGATAGAAACATTGGTAGTGTGAGATCTCTCTGAGCAGTAAAACAAATCTGTGGTATGTTTTTAAAAAGCAATGCTATTGTCCATTTTTGTCTATTTTAGATCCCCACATCAACATCTGCACACAGAAATAACCATTATTAAGCTGTTCAGGTCGTTAAACTGGATGTAAGTAAGGCTGTGCAGAAAGAATGCATGAACAAAATATCGTTCATCAGTATACTACAGTAACTATCTGCCAACTTCCTTCTGGCACTTTTACTCTGTTTCCTTCTTAAAGGAAATGAGATCATTCAAGGTAGGCTTGTCCTTGATGAAGGAGGTGTAAAGTGTCTTATATTTTTCAAAAGTGTTATTGTTTAAGAGCTTGCCAGAATAGCTTTTTTGCGGCTAAATTTTTTATGGGTAATACTAAAAAAATGGAATACTAAGAAATAGTCTTAAGAATTAAATAAATGTTCCTTAAGAAACATTTTGGATAATTGAAAGTTATATAACTGTTTGGAAGCAGATTTTAGTTGCCAACTTCAACCTCTCTGAGAACAATTTATAAATTTAACAGATGGCAACTTCTTAAACCAGTCCCTTAGTCAATATGGGAGACTTGATATCAATTTTTACTCTGATAGAGGAGAAGAATTAACTGGCAATTTAAAAATGAGCAGTTATTATGGCTATGATCCGATTGAAGTACCCATGTGTGAGCACACCATGACTCCAGGCAGTACTGTGTTTATTTGGACCTTTAAAAAGCCCTATTTGCAAACCTTAAAGCAATTAACTTAAATGTTGCTCAACTATGACCAAATTCTAATAAAATGCAAAATGACACTGAACAGAATCAGTCTTGCTTAAGAAGTGATAGTCATAAAGTGCCTGATAAAGGGGATAAGCAAAGAATGACACAAATTTGTGATAATTATAAGTCATTCAAGGTAGGGCAAGAGTAGAATGTGAGTAACAAAAGAAATTATAAGAGTAAGTGAAAAATGAATTGGAAAATGTGATTGTAAGTTCAGATAAATGCATATATATAGCTTTTATCTATAAAACAATGGCCTCTGCACTGATCATTACCTCTCATGAGCTACTCTTCTGAAGACACAATTTCAGTGCTTTGTAACAGTCAAAAAAGCAATTCAAACATTAGGAATAAATAAGAAAATAATGGAAAATGAAAGAAAAGAAACCTTGATTATACATCTGTGAAAGTCCCTTTTTCACCCAGACTTTGAATAATGTTTTTGGCAAAAAAAGTTCTGGAGAATTATCAAGGATGATTAAATTCAATTGGAGGAATGAATGAGTTCAGGCATAGGAGTCCTCAGCCTAGACAAAATGGGTTTAAGGTTTCAGAAAGGTGTTGTAGAAAGCTCTACACAGTCATCATAGGGATCTTCATCATCTATACAATCATCATAAAATACTGCTATGCTATCTCTGTATTCTAATGCAAGAACTAGGGAGTAACAAATGAAGCTCATCAGAAGGGTAGACACACCAGCAGAAAGAAGTGCTTCCTTGTGGAAAGTGTTCAATGAGATATTTTTGTACTAGAAGACTTATATGAGTGTGAACATTTAGGTTAATTCAAGGACAAGGCAAGCACTGAGAAAAAAAAACGGTGCAGAATGAGAAAAACCCACAGCAGGTTCAGGAAATACACCAGACTGAAAACAACTGGAGTGAAGGAATGTGTATGTAGGGGATGTATCATATATGTTTACCCTGTCCACACTGCTTCCAGCTAGTGCTTGTGACCATTTCTTGGGTAAAGAACACTTAGACCTTTGGTCTAAGCCAGTATTAGAGAGTCTTAAATTCTTTATTTGTATTGAAGCAGTGATAAAAAAATTATATAAAATATTTTTATAAAAACATAAAATTTAAAACATTTATATAACAGATGGAAAGGCATTGATGCTGAATATAAGTTACTAGCTAAATACAAAGGATATGAAAAGGGGAAAGAGTCCATTATAAATGGCTAACAGAGCTAAAAATAATAAAGCCTTTAAAATAAAGGATCATTATAGAATGTAGTTTTTAGCTATAACCAAGATAACTTCTGCCAACATAATCTTATTTTAAGTCAATGGAATGTGGTTTCTAATCCAATCCTTTCCAATTTTTCAAAGTGTTTTGCATGTTGAATTTTATTTGAAATAAGTAAGATCTTATTTCACATTTGGGATTCAGACTTTCTAAAGTTACAACAACATATAAAAAGTTACAGTATTTTTGTAATGAAGCAGAAAGATGTGTCCATCCCACTTCCTCGATGTCTGAAGCTGGACCACAATACAGTTTAAAGAGGGTTTGTTGTCTGTGATCAGTGAGGCATATGTCAGGTGGCAAACTGGAAGATTTCAAGGTGCAGCTGTTATCAATGGGGAATCTCAAATGGGGATGCTTTTAGTAGTTTTCCCAGTGGCTGGTCCTTGGTTAAAGATTTGAACTAATTTTATGGGTGCTCTAGTGGACAAGATGTTTGCTGGGAAATTAATTATAGATACAAAGTTAAATAATCCCAGAGGTAAAAGGAAACTTCTTGATCTTTCAACAAATACCATTATGGAGTGATTTCAGATTGTGTTTTAAATGGTCGGAGTCCGAAAATACTTATCTGTAGTAGTCAGATGTAAAATAATCGGTTTGTGAACTTGGACCTCAAATGACACTTATCACAGGATGAGAGTTGGATTTGAAAGCCAGAAAAATGTAGGAGTCATTCTAGTTACTTGTTTCTGTCGTTGCAGCACTGGGGCAGACAAGGTGATATCCTTGGAGGTTCAGTGAGAACATCACTGGGTGAAAGGAGCACAATGCTCTCAGCAGAGGTTGCACAGAACCAGGGTTGATGCCATGATCCCCATGGCAAGGTGGATTTGAAACAGTTGAGTAGAGTTCAAGGGAGGACAACAGAAATGATTCTGGGGATTGTAAAATAATGTGAAGCTGTTGGAGTGACAGCTGTTCATTCATCTGTGAGAAATAAATGGTTTTAGTACTGCATAGAGATATCTGCACAAGCAAAAGGTATCAATAAAGCTGGGACTTGACAGCAGTCCTGACAGAGAGATGACAAGGTCTCCTGGATGTGGATTTAAATAAACTGTGTCTTCCTAAACACAGTTGAATGCAGTTAATATTTTTATTTAGAGGAAACACGGCCCAGATCAATACTGTTGGCTACTATAGAGAGCACTTTTTAAAATGCAGTCCTGTTGTGTCTTGCTCCTTTCAGCATCAGGCTAATTGGATGTGGGACCTGGAGGTGTTCTCTCCCACACATATTTGAAAGGACTTGAGACCTTTTCAGTCTTTCTGCAGCGTGGCTGTATC
Organism: Orthonyx spaldingii; assembly: GCA_013397795.1. Lineage (NCBI taxonomy): Eukaryota > Metazoa > Chordata > Aves > Passeriformes > Orthonychidae > Orthonyx > Orthonyx spaldingii. The sequence goes on along the minus strand of VZTJ01011335.1, from coordinate 2,190,966 downwards.
TTCTCATTCTGTGCCAAACTACTTACCATCCTGAGACTGAAATTTTTTAATGTACTTGAATTCAATGAAGGGCTTTGGAGTACAAAATGCAGTCTTGTGCTATGCAGAGAGATACAAGGAAGCTGCAAACAAAGTGCACATCTGTATGAGAAAGAGAGGCTTACAACTGCTGAAGGCTAGAATTCCATCATCATGGTATCCCATCTCATTTCCATGGTGATTTTGTTCTGTTTTCTTGACATCTTTTGAAGCTTTTATGTATGTCTTTTCCATATGTTCATGGTGGCTTGCATATAGGAAGCAAAACTTACTCCTCTTTCTTTGTTACCACTCTGTTTAACTCCAACTGGTGACTCACTACCATGTAGCCACTTACTCCCTACAGCCCCCATCAGTGGGATAGGAGGGAAAATCAGAATCAGGAAAAAAGTAAAACCTTTGAGTTTTCTCAACCTTTGGGTTGAGATAAGAACAGTTTAGTAATTAAAACAAAGTAAATAATAGCAATAAACCCAGCAAAGATAATAATAATAGTACCAGCAACAGCAATAATAATTAAAAGGAAATTAACAAAAAGAGAGAAATAAACCCCAAGAAAAATGAGTTATGCCCAATATAATTGCTTACCACCTGCTGACTGATACTCAGCTGACCAGCAGTCACTCCCTAGCAGCCAATTGCTCCCAGTTTATACACTGAACACCATGTTCTATAGTGTGGAATACCCCTTTGGCCAGTTTGGGTCAGCTCTCCCAGCTGCATTCCCTCCTAGCTTTTTATCGGCCTTCTTGCTGCCAGGGCTTGAGACACTGAAAAATCCTTGACTTAGGCTGGCACAACTTAGCAAGAACCAAAACCATCAGTGTGTTAGTGACGTTATTCTCAGACTGAATCCAAAACACAGCACTGTATCAGCTACTAAGAAAAAAACTAACTATCCCAGCTGAAACCAGGACATGGTTCTTATGTGAATAGGAAGGATTGTAATTGTTTTCTGGAGCATCCCCAACATCCCTAGAGAATCTTATCTTTAAACTAACTTACTCTTTCCATTGCCTATGCTTTGCTTCATTGGTTTGTAATCTCTACTGGCTGCAAAGCCAGAGAGAACTGGAGAAGTAGATACTTTTTATAAGATCTTCCTACATCCACTGTTGTTGGGTCTGTCAGCAAATAAAGAATTAACTTTCTCTTTTGAAATTCTGGTGTCAGTGTAGAAGTTATGCAACATATGAAGGGCTTGCACAGAACACTGTCTGTGATGTCCAAGTGCTGTTTCATTGGGCATTTTCAAAGAATCCAGGAGAAATGGTGCAACTGTAGAATCTCATAATGAAAAGATTAAACTGCTGTTCAGAGTAATTGCTGTGTCCAGCCTTACTGTCATTGGTAAAACTGTAGTTTTGCCTTTAGCTCAGTTTCCATTTTGACTTTGTGATTGACCTGTAGCATGGTCACAGACATTGTAAGTGTTCTGACCACTGAGCAGCTGAGCTGGAATTTGATTTTGCGTTACAAATTGGAAAATTCTCATTTTTTAGTAAGCAGCATTCATGAAATGCCAGTGGATGCATGTTGATTATAATATGCTTCTTATAATTCATATTCTGCTGTAAGAGGTGGTAAACATTGCAGAACTACTTGGAGAATATACAAATACCTGAAATTGATTATTATTTCTTTAGGTCCCGAGTAATCTTCTTTTGTCCTGAGATTGTTCCCTTATTACTGGCATGACTCCACAGATAAATGAATATTGCCTTCCTTCTCATCTTCTCTAAGATAAATAATCAACAAAGCAAAGAAATTGTAAATAAACAGATTCAAATCATCTTGATATTTCTATGATATGTTCTTGTATAGTTGTTTTATTATTTTACCAGCTGCTTATGCTGGGACTAGAAGAGTTGCACAGCCCTTATGAACCTATAAATATCATTGTTTGTCTGTTAGTATTAATATTCCTCTGTAGAAGCAGCAGTTTCAGTTCTAATGGATACATTTGAAAAGCTCAATAAAGTAGAGGAAGTTTGGAGGAATACTAAAGGGTTGATCTAAGGCAAGATTTTAGTCCTTAGGCTAATTCTTTTTTTGGTTGTTGAATAAAATATTGAAATAATTTCATGACTTTGAAAGGTCTTCTGAATAAGGAGGATGTTTGTTTGGAGAAAGAAATTGTAAGCTTTGAAGAAAACAAAACTAAGATCTACTGTCTGGAAGATGAACTTTAGTTTGAATTAAAGTGAATGTTTTCAAGAGCAAAGATAATTAACCATGAGGATTGTCAGAAAACGTTCCTATTTGTATGAACCTATAAGGCTAAGTAATGGTTTTATTCCTCTGGGAAAAAGTTCATATTTTACAACAATTTGTGGATTCATGTTAAGAAAACTGGTTTACATGGTACAGAGCAGGTAGATTCAAGAAGGACTTACCTTCACTTTCCAAGAGTTAGGGCTGGCAAAGAATAAAATTTATAGAAGTGGAACACTTGCTGTTCTTCAGGGTTCATTATGTGTACAGGATGGATGGCTGACCATAAGGATGCCTTTGAGGTTGTGGTGTGACATTCATCTTGGGCTGATCTGACATCATGTTGCTGTTTAAAGAGGTGCTACTGCTGTCTGCTGTGACAGTGCCAAGGATGTTCCCATCCATCTGTGCGGCAAGTTAACACTTGTGAGTTGTGTGGGAAGACTGGGAGAGGACGGGATTCTCTTAAGTGACAATGAAATTCTGAATTGATTTAAGACAGTTGTGAATCTTGACTCATATGTTTAATGGCTATGAGGAGGTAGGAAGTTAATGGAGATAGGTAGCAAAAGTACTTCTTGTAGTGCTGAACGTTGTTTAAGATCCCCCTGCAAAGTGTTTAGCTGATCTAATTAAATTAGGTTTTAATTCATTTTAATATAATTTCTGTGTATCTGGAGACAATTTCACGAAAGGTAAGGTTGAAGAAGATGGTCTAGTCCCTTTCTGTAATGTGCTGCCCAAGAGGCATATCAGATAGTTTAGTGCCCCTCCACGCTTAATGTTCATCATTGATTGCTCTGTCATAAGAAATTAAGTTAGTGCCTTGAGAATATTGGTTCAAGCTGTGCCAAAGGTTTGATGCATCACTGTGCACAGAATTAATGCTGAAAGAAAGAAATGTGCCTCCTCACGTAGGATATTCATCAAATTCTCCTGAAATATGATCTGGTCCTGTTCTCATTTTTCTATATATGGGCTAAAAGTGGATCCTGCTTGTAAGGGCTGTGAACCCATAAGAATTTCCTAGTAGCCTTTCTTCTGCCTTTTCATGTAGGTAAAATTCTGCCCCCAGCACTAAACTGGAGTTTTCCAGTACACCAAGAGCACTTTGAAGTAACAGACTTTCAGTGTTGGACATTTCTGCAACATCAAAGGGCTTTATGGCATCCAAGCCCCTGCTTTGTAGGGGAGATGATCAGCACATCAGTGAAAGTGCTTCTCATGGCTGCAGGGAGTAGAGAGCTGTACAGGTGTTTGAGGATGGAAATCTTTGGACAATGGAGACTGGGATATGGGAGAGCAGAGGTAGGGCACTCAGGAGAAAATTCTCCTCTATAGCAAAGTCTTTAAGGATTTCAAAGAGATTTAAAGGTCTAAGTGTATTTTCAAAACAATTCCTAGTTTGTTATGTTCAGAAAAAAAAAAAAGGAAAATATTTGTGGATTGCTCGATGAGAAAATGTTGTTAGAAAAGTTAAGAACGATGTTAAAATGTTACCTTGTGTCACATCAGTCACATGCCTTTACTCATTTGTATTGGGATGAACATGAATTCTCCACTCTGCTTGCAGAAACCTCTTCCATTTTTCTACCTCAGTTTTTAAAACTGTAGGCGTAAAAAAAAAAAGGTAAAATTTAGGCAAAAGTATCCCTCTTTATTCCCCTGGTCATGAATGGTGAAAAGAAAGGTGATATAAGACAACACAGATAGAGACCAAATGTTTTTCCATATTTTAATTGGTAAAAGTGAAAATGTAAAAAAAAATTGCCAAAGACTGTATTAACATAGTCCATTTTTGCACTTGGTTTTGGTGCCAATTATAATAAAAAGTAAAAATGAGAAGAATTTTAGTGTTATTTGGTCAGTTCAAATCCAATATATGAGATAACACTGAAACTGTATTAAACTTCTTAAATGAAAGTTATGCTGCAATTTAAGTGCCTTTTGCTACAGAGAAAAATTGTCCTATTATAGTCTGGTTTTATATAGATAATGGATGCAATTCATTTGAAGAGGCTTTGTAATTTTGTTTTGGTATATGAAATACCATTTCATATATGCCTTTTGGCATTTTTCATGCAAATTACTTTTTCATCAAATGCAGTTTTTGTAGTACTAGCTCTGATTTTCAAAAGATTAGCATTCAGAATAAATTGATGCATAAGTATTGAATTTGTGCAATTAAAATGTGCTCCAAGAAGAGAGAGGAAGTGGTTTAAGAGTCTGCTGAGATGCTTATTGTGCTTATGACTGTTGCAATGACAATAGATGCCAGTGTTGACCCTCTGTTACTAATTTAATTGCTCATAGGGTTATAAATTTTCCCTTTGAAAGCAATAAAGACAATGTTTTTATAGAATCAGTGGTGAACATTGAGAACATCCATTGCATTTTGTCCATAATGTAAAACATTCTCTCATAAAGATAATTAAAAATTGGTTAAATTCCACGTGGTTGTGGCTGGGGTAATTTGTTTCTTGTGAGCTGGGATCAGAAATGGGCATTGGGCTTTTATTTTCTGCACAGTCAGAGGATGCCTCTAAAGTCCCTGCTGGCTGGCACTCAGGCCGGTTTGTGCATAGCTGTTGCAAGATGCAAGTCATTATTTTGTGCATCATGTATAATCTGTTATTTAAATAAGTAGAATATGAGTCTTATATGAAGTTTAAATCAGGTCTGTTTCTATGCATGGGGCATAGACAGTCTCTGGATTGTTCAAAATTATAGAGAATTTCTAGTGAATACCACTTAGAGACGTGTTATTTTTTCCTCCAAATTAGATAGGTGGTTTGTATTTATCATCTGCTGTTGTGTACAGTTTTGATCACAGTGTTAAGCACTGCTCCTGTGAGGAAATTCATAAGTGTGCATGATTTTGCCTGTACTGTGAAGTTTGTAGTACTTTGAATAAAGGCAGATCTTGACCTGTGTTGAGCTCATTTCAGGACTGTAGCTGTAAAAACTAAAAAAACTGGAAAGTGTGAAAACAAAAATCTTATAATTCGTATGAGAAAACTATATTTTGTCACTTTTTAAAGACAGAGCTAATTAGTTACATGTCTTAAGTTACTCTAAAGATGCTTGGACTGTACTCTTTCTCCATACGTGTTGATATGATTGCAGTTAAGTAGTAATTAAAGGTAATTTGATCTCTGCTGATGCATACACTTTTATATAAAAATATGTATACTGTGCTCTACTGACAGTGATGGAAATCCCTAGGGATGTGAAAACTTGTTACACAGAATTCCAAGCAGAATTAGAGCCATAAGTTCAGTTTCCTCTTTATGAAATATTTTTTTTTGCAAAGTAAATACTGGAAAATGAATGGAAATAGATTGAGGTTGCTAGAAAATGAGGACCATGCCACAAGAGTAAATTTCTCATGTTCTTCCCCCAAGGAAAAACTCTGTAGTAATTGAAATAGACAGAATGAATATAAATTCCTCAGCCCTAGTATTCTGTCTAGCAATGCTGTGGCCCATGTCACTGCCAGGTCAAAATTTATTAAATGATAACAAAATAAGGATAGATTAAGGCTTTTTAATTTCAGATGTAATTACAGAAAAATGTATTTGTGTGTGTGTGCTATATACTGTGTTGCAGGAATTACTATATGAAATTTTATGAGTTTTCATAGGCTAAAAGTAAATATCACAGTGGTCTCTTGGCTGAAAATTCATGATTTTAGGACTGCTTTCTTTTTAATTGTAACTGCAACTCTGAATATTCTGTGCTTATAAGTTGTTTCGGAATAAATAGAAGTATTATTGTTGGGTTTTTTCTTCTTTTTTTTTTTCCTAATCAGCCTGAGAAAGGTGGATCTGGCACAGACCTGGCTGTAGTTGCTTATGTTGTGGATGGGATATAGGAAATGCTGGGATAGATCCAGAGGTGTGGGGATGGTGTAGAGGTCTTCAGAGTAGCAATGTTGCAGCTAGCAGGGGTTCTATGTCTGGAAAACAAAAGACAGTGGGAAATCAAACCTTTTCTGGGACTGATGAAAAAATTATTTAACTCCTAACTTACTGATACAAACTTCCAGTGATAACTCCAGTTTCATACAGCTTTGTCTGGGACCCTGAGGCTTCTGGTGCTGTGTTTCTTCAGTTTTAAGGAGTTGTAGTATTTTTCCCTCCAGTTAGATACATCAACAGAAGACTGAGAAAAATGTAGTAATATAATTTCCATTTCCAGCTGAAGTTTCAGTACTTAGTAGAACAGCCTCTACGTAACTATTTCTTTAGTTTTATTAATGCATGTTTGCAATGTCTATCATGTCTGTTACCTGAGCCTACATTTAAAGCAGTTTCTGTTGCTCTTGTAGTGTTTTTCAAAACTTCTTTGTTTAACAGCACAGTGAAGGAAAAGCAATTACTTTGAGGTGTATGTATACCAATTCAAACATAGAACCCCCAAAATACAATTTATATTTGCCTTTTCAATAGTGTTTGTGTTGACCATGTTTTTCTAGCTTTTGAAGTATGAATGAAATGGAGCATCTTTTACAGTATTGACCATTCAGTTGAGTTTGGCAGCCGGTAGTCACTTATTCAGTATCATTTTGGCATCAGCTGGAATTTCTGTGGAAAGTGTCATTACCAGTGGCTCTCTTCCCTTAAAGAGATATCTAGAGGGGAAGGTAAGCCTGCATTATAACTTAAAGAAATTACAGGGATCAAGACAGAGTTCTGGTATCAGTGTGCAGTAGTGAATATCATATATGGCCCAGATTTGTTTTTCTTGGAGAAAGCTCAAAGCAGATTCCTTTATTAAGGGGAAGGACTCAATTGCTTTTTGGGCAGTGTGTGCCACTCATGTACAGCCAGTTCTGTGGAATACTAATAAACTGCACCTCCTGCTTGTGGGTGTTCCAGAACTGCTGATATGATTGTTTCTGAAATTAAACAGCACTTTTGAGACCTGCAGTTTACAGATCTTCATTTTGAATTTTAACTTTTGTGACATTTCTCTGTTTGAGTTGGGAGAAGGATTTTTATATATACTTCGTGAGGGAAAAAATGTAGTATAAAATTATGAAGGAAGGAATTGGAATTGGTTTCATATGCCCCTGCTTGTGTGGAAAAACGTTTCAAAAAATGTCAGGAGAGACATGAGATTTATTCTGATGTTAGCATGTAAAGAGTATCTTCTTTTTGCCTTGTGTTTTTTTTCAAGGACACCACTGAAATGCTGAAAAGGCAGTCAGCTCACAGTCTTTTTGTTCCATTGGGGTTTTTTAATTTGTTTTTTTTTTTCCCTTTCCATAGACTTCACAAAAGTTTAGAAATGTAAAAAGAGAGTAAGTGGGGAAAAATTTCTTTCAAATTCATAGCACAGTAAAGACAAAAAATTACAAAAGGATCTCAAAATGGTAGGTAATGGAAGGCATACAGGTGGACTTTGTGCCCTGGGTTATTCTGAATACAGCTGTAACTGATTTTCATATAGTGTTGGTCAGAAAAGATACGATTGGGGAAGAGGATGTGCAGTCCCATGTTCAAGGACTCAGATATATTTGCTGGTCCCATGGACTTTTCTGTGATCTTGGACAACTCATAGTCTTCCTAGATAAGGAAAAAACCCAGTATGAAACAGAAGCTGCTGTTCACATCTAAGAGGAGTTGGCATCCTATGACAAGGAAAACTACAGAAATGTAAATGAATTCTTACACTTTCATGTTTATTCTTAGCAGAACCCAAATTGTGCAAAACAATTACAGACTTGAGAATAAAAGAGTGGTGGAGTTCAGGATTTGATAAACATTGACATCAACTTGCATTTAGAATATAAGCTGTTTGGGGGAAGGAAGTTTTGGCAACTCTTAGAACCTAGCACAGTGGAGACATAATGGCAGATCAGGACCACTAATCAATGCTCCAGTAAAATCTGGAAGTATAATTTAAAATTCAGCCAGATATATGATATCAATTAAGAAGAATATATACATCATTAGAGAAACAGGAATGCCAAAGTAGGAAGATTAACCATATCCAGAGATACTGTGGTGGTCTGGTGACGTTCTTGATTCATAACTTTTACACTTAATTTTTTTTTAATAGACAGAAAGAGAAAAGAGAGTAGTTAATGAAAGATTCGGAAAAGAAGAGGAGAAAGAGAGCTGGAGCAAGAAATAAAAGAGCTCTCTGGTTAGAATTAGATTAATGTTACTCTGGTCTGTTTCTGTCCCAATGCTGCATTTGTGCATTGTAATAGGATGTACGCAGGAAACACCAAATGTGACCAGAAATACAATCTTCATTTTCTTGGTTTAAATTGAGAACAAGCATGTTGTTAACAAGAACAGGTACTTTTTGGGGTTCTTTCTGTTTATGACTACAGTCTGATAAATGAAATACCCCTAAATCTCAGTGCCAGATATACCTACCTAGTGATAAAAGGGTTTGCTTTTATCCTCTCCAAGAATTCATGTGATTTGCTGAAAGACCTTGGATGAAGTCACAGTACTTGCCAAGATTTCATTTCCATTGGAAACAACAGTCATCCTAACCAACATATACTGCTGGTTTGGATAGGAATAGACTAGCGTCATCATGTCTGTAACTCAGTGAGAACTGAAGACAAATACTAGTTTTATTTGTTTGTTTGTTTGAATACATGTAAAGTAATAAAATCTGTTTAGTGTGTTTGGTCAGAACAATGATAAGCAAGTTCACTTCTAAAATCAACAATACTGTAACCTTGAATATTGTGTGCAGTTTTGGGCACCACAATATAAGAAAGATATTAAACTATTAGAGAGTGTTCAAAGGAGGGCAGTGAAGATGGTGAAGGGCCTTGAGGGGAAGCTGTGTGGGAAGTGACTGTGGTCACTTGGGCTGTTCAGCCTGGAGGAGAGGAGACTGAGGGGAGACCTCACTGCACTTACAACTTCCTCATGAGGGGAAGAGGAGGGACAGACACTGATCACTCTCGTGACCAGTGACAAGACTCGAGGGAATGGCATGAAGTTGTGTCAGGGGAGGTTTAGGTCATATATTAGAAAAATGTTCTTCCCCCAGAGGGTGACTGGGCACTGGAAAGGGCTCCCCAGGGAAGTGGTCACCAAGCCTGACAGAGTTCCAGAAGCATTTGGACAACGCTCTCAGGCACATGGTGTGACTCTTGGGGCTGGTCCTGTGCAGGGCTGGGAGTTGGATTTTGGTGATCCTTGTGGGTCCCTTTCAGCTCAAGAATATTCTGTGAGTCTGTGAATGAAAGCAGTGTATCTCTTCAGTAGTGGTGCCTGTGCACCATTTCCATGTCAGAAGTAATTGGTAGTTTGTAATTTCTGGTCTTCAGTCTAGTTTTGCTGCAGTTATCTGTTTCCATTGTTGGTAACTCTCTCTTTGTATAGAGAGAAGTGCAGTAACTTTTCAGCAGTACTTGCCAGGGAATTCAAAGATGAACTCTGAGGCACAGGTTTTGCTTTTAGACCTGATGAAGCTGTCTGTTGCATTGTTTACCAAATACTTTCTATTCTAAATGTTTACTTTTTTCTGACTTTGCTATGTGGAACTTAAAATGTCCATGCCAGTTATCATCCTGGAACAACTCTTTCAAAGCTAAAGAAAAACATATATATTACTTCACTTATGTTTTAATAAATTAGCTATTTTTTGAAATAACTTAAATATTTTTTCAACTTCATTTGCTATTGTTATTAAAAAGAAAAGAAATGAGGTAGGAGAGGAGGATGATTTATATGATGGGTATTATATAAATTTGTCTGTTGATCTGTGTCTAATTTGCTTTAGGAATGTAGCATGGCTATAATTTGCTATCTAACAGGTACTCAGAATTACCTCCACATTTTCTGCTGGATGTTGGACTACTGCATATTGGACCAAGCTGAAATATCTGAAACAGAAATAGGGAATTTCTCCCTTCTGTACCATCAATGCCTCAACAGTCTACTGCCTGCAGGTGATTCCTGTGTAAAGCAGACAGAAAACAGACTGTGGGAAACTGTAGAGGCTTGAAGAAAGTTGAAAAAGAAGAGCATTGAAATTGGGACCAGCTATTTTTCAGTGAAAATGAAGGACAACCTGGACAAGGAGATTGAGACTTTCAGTTTGTAAAGAACCATTGGTGTTTGGGCAAATATATAACATAAATGCTAACTTTGTCAGGGAGCTATTTTGAGCCTGGTAAGACTGGCAGACTGAGATGTGTGGCAAAGGACATGAAAGTCTGCTCTTAGTTTGTCTGCTCAGGTAGTAGAGATCTGTGTGATGGTTTAAATGCTGCAACCTGGGTGGACGCCATGTGAGTGTCAGTACAGGAATTTCTGCTTACAGGAATTTCTGCTTTCTTAGCTTTTGAGAAAAACTAGAAAGCTACATACGAAATAGTAAAGAAAATGTTACTGTGAATACACTGACATACATTTGTGAGGTTAGGTAGGAAATGCCAATTTTCAGTTTGTCTTGGCATCCTCAGTAAAGATCCGATATGTGGTGATATAGTTCTGAATCACATTCAGATGTTTTTATGTATAATATTTTAATACTTTTAATAACCTAACTACTGTATTTGCTATATTGTCAATGTCTAACTCTTGTCTTTCCACCCCATGGTTGTGTATCCAGGACTGAACTTCAATTATAAATCTAAAACATGAAGTTCATTCCAGCTTCTAACAAATCTTAGCTCATCTTGACCCATCAAAAGTATCTGCCATAAGCTTCCTGCTTGGGCCTGTTCCTCTGACTCCTTACCGGAAGACTGCTTTTTCTTGATTCTTATTATTGATTTTGTGTCATTTTATATGAACTGATTTGAAAGTTGACCTAGACCTTTTTAAATTCTGCACAATGTGTAAATTTTCTGGAGAAGTGTATTTTCTTTTTACACTGCTTTTGTGAAGGGATTTATTTTTTGGTGCTAAAAGTAGAGCTCTTATCTGAGAAGTGACGTTGTAAGCTGCGATCTCCAGATTGAATGCATCTGCTTTTTGTGTACTTACAATAATTTGTACTTTTAACTTGAAAATGACTGTTCAGTGCTTCATAGCTTTCTTAGTAGTATTGTCTCTGTATTATGACATAGAAAAGTATGAATTGAGTTGAGCTTCACAGAGTATATTTTTTGTAAAGTAGCCTGCTCTGGTTGTGGCCATATAAATTCATTGTAGGAGTAGTTGTCTTACTGTATGCCAGCATCTGTTTGGTTGGGCCAATCTAGAAAAGGTCATTGACCAGAAAACAGTAGATTTAAACTATCCTGGTTGACTTTGCACTGGAGAATATTTGGTATATAAAGAAATTGTAAAGCTTGAAGTCTTTAAACTCTCACATGCCCAGAGGGAGAGTGCTACAGCATTTTTAAGGAGATTTGCACATGTGGCACCTATGGAGAGAAGGTAGGAGCAGGAGAGGAATGAGGATGATGCAGGAACAGACATGAGGTTAGCCCATGGGAACACTGGAAAAGTGTTTTGCAGTTTTCACTGTGGTTGTCTTCATCTTGGTAGTTTTGTGAGAGCTGACCTTTCTTCCCCTTCACCCTCTTCATCTCCTTGTCACAGAAGCCCCACACTAGTGCAGGCAGCACGCTGCTGGTGTCCCTGTTGTGATGTGTCAGACCTGCTCTGGTTTGCACAGTGTCATGGGATACACTGTTTTCTGTGTGGGTGCTCTTATGAAAACTGTCTCTGAATGGTTGTGTGGAGTTGCAGTAATGTCTGAGAATGGGCTGGCATGGCATAGCCGTCAGCTGTGTTCAGACTGAGCACACCCTGGGGAAGCAGAAGTGTGAAGCTTGAGGTTCATTTCTTCTGGCCAGGACAGTCTTAGCGGAGTTTAGGATATCCAGAGATCAGAGGCAGGATGGGAGAGCAGAGGCAGGGCAAGCATAGCAGTCACTCTGACATCTTGAACTGCTTTCATACCACGTCCTGTGCAAAGCACACACTGTGGCAGCAGTCCTCAGTAAATGAAATCTGGCTGTAGGATTTAAGTAAAGAACATTTTTAACTGCACCATACAAATACAAGAATATGTTATTGAAAGTATCCAACAGTGCCTTAGTTTCACAAATGTGTTCAGCTTTAGATTTTGGAAGAAGAATGAATGTTTTGTGCTGCCAGCTTTTTCTTCTGTTTGTTTCTTCCGTAAATTTGAAATGATAGTGGGGACTCTCTGCAGCCAAGCACCGCTGGTGAATAGATGTTGGAAAAAAGAATGAGAAGCCAGAGTGGTATGGAGGAAATCATGTGGCTACAGCTATCCGTAGGAAAAATGAACATCCTTTTTCCCACTTCCCCACAAAAATGTTTTTGTATCTGGAAAAAATATGGAGCTAAAGCGGATAGAATACTGAAAGGAATTAACATCTATACACAAAATACATTTCCTCATGAAACACATGATTTAACAAGCCATTTCACCTGAGAGTAAAAGTCTGTCATTGTAGTTGAATTTGGGAATAAAAAAAGTCAGTGGAAGGCAATATAACAATACGGTTGAAAATTAAATTTAAGTTAAATTTCTTGCGATACTGTGTCTAAAATTATTGACAAAAATGTGTATGGCTGAGCTGAGAACTGCCCCGGTTATGGAATATTTTCTTTTCTAGGTTTTTGTATCTGTGCATTCTTTCTTTTAATGCATTATTTTGTTTGCCATCCACAACCATTACTGTCTTAAAATGTGTTTATTTTGTATTTTTCCAATTGAGTTCAGGAGTAGACATGCAAAGAGACTTTTTCAAAATCACAAGCTGAGGCATGGAAGGCATGTGATTTAAGCTTACCATATGAAAGACTCACCCAGAAGATAAAGATGCGCTTTAAAAATGTGCGTTGTTGTAGCTGTTACCAGCTTCAGATTCAGCAGGAACAAGATTTTGTCTCTCCAAGTGAAGCATTTTTTCCAATAGCATAGGATTCTGAATGAATTTTTGATGAAAGACTAAGCAGAAATAGTTAATATTCACTCAGAACAAAAGAGCTTTACTATTGTCAATTCTCACTCTGTTTTTCTCTTGATTCCAAACACAGTCCATCATTCTGAACACATATTGCACTGGACTGCCCAGCAAAATGCAGAACAAATTCTCCATGACTGACAGTTTGAACAAAAACTTTGAATTTATTTAAAAACACAAAACAATTTGTTTTCTATTTATTAAATGAAAGATTAAGACATCTAGGTGTCCTGAAAGGAGGTGATGGGAAAATGAGAAACCATGTGGAAGAACACAGGGATGTCCAATTAAAATCAGGATATACACTGTCTTTGATTTTTCCAATGAGTTACATAGAAGAGATTTCTGCATCAGTCAATATTTGGCATAATTTGAGTCAAACACTATATCTTTTCTTTCATAATGAGCAAAGGTGTGAAAACCTCTTGTCGTCTTCTGTTTAGATTTGAATCAAGACAAATAATGCATATTTCAGTATATAACAGGTTATAGAGGAAAATTGTTCTATTCCAAATTATTTGTTCCCATGGATGGAGAACATATGAATAGATTTTTTCCATACCAATGAGTAAATTGCTTTTTTTGGCAGAGTACAATCTGCAATTCAGAGTGCAATTGCAATTAGCAATTTATTTAGTTTATTAGCAATAAACTAAACTGTCCTGTGGATAGCACATCTTGTAAAAGAAGGAAACCTGGATTTTAGTTCTAGACTGAAATTTGCTTAATGATCTGATCTTCTATTTGTATCCAGTTGATTTTAAAGTTCTGCTAACTTTAGCCTGCTTCCCACGGTCTTGCTAGATCCAAGCAAACCCATTTTTAACTTTGGAATATCTATAATGATTACATTGGTAATCAATACATATAAACTATTGTATCTGTGAGTGAGTTGTCTCAGGGCTTGCATGAAATTGACATGTTAATAAAGAGATTTGTTTTTCATAACTAAAATTATTTTGTAATGAATTATTTAAAGCAATAAACTTCAGCATAGTCTGTAAAAGAAGTCAGGTAGTGTTAAACTGAGTAAAGAATATGTGATAAACTGTAATTTTAACAATATCTTTGCATTGTGCAAGTAAATATCCATGCTTTTGACTAAAATACAGATCTGGAAAAACAAAAAGCAACTAGGCTATTGTTTCTTCAAATGTAATAATAATGCAGATGCCAATTATGCTGTTTTACACTGCTTGGGAATAGTTATTTAGTGAGTGCTGAGACCCTGTAATATTTTCCACTGCTTATGGATTCTGCCATTTTCCTACATGAGAATTATGTATGGCAGAGAACTTCTCATGTATTTGCTGTTAAACATAATTCTGATTTGGTAGAACTGGACCCTTAGGGATTAGTTGTGTTGTCCTTATTGATGGAAAGATAATGAGTATCTACATTGGAAGAAAATGGTTGTTGTTGTCTTATAGAACATGTTTATTTTTAAACACTTCTTTCTTTTGTGCCTAGAATGAAAGAATGAGCAGTGAATAAAAGCATATCATTAATTTGAATCTCCGGCAGAATTAATTATAATTTAATGGACAGAAAATGCATGAGGAATGTCCATATTCTTACATTGTTTGGAAGTAATTTTACATCAGATGTAACAGCAGAACTTCACTACTTTTCAAGTGAAAGCATGGTAGCAAAGACTGATAGACTTCTATGTAACAAAAGTGATTAAGTTGGACAATATGCAAGTTCACCTAGATTTCTACATATGAGGAAAATCTATTTATCTGCTTGCATAACTTGTATCTGTACATCTACTAAATTAAGCTGGGATAAAGATAGCAATTTTGTAGTTAAGATGCAGATAGGAACAGACCTTCAAAGAAAAATTTAATTTAAGCTTATGAAGTTAAATCTTAATATTTTATTTGTCTCAAGATGAGACAGAGAATGTATCATTCAGGGTCATTATACATGAGTACAGACTTAAAATAGTTATTTTCTCTGGTTTACTTACATATATTTTCTTGTTTATGGATTTTTAAAAACTTTTTAAGATTTAGGAGTTCTGTCCTCGAAGTGACTCTAAGCTTCTTAAAAGCTGAGTCCCAGAAACTGGAGTGTCACTTCTCTAGACTTGGTCTGGACAAAATGGTAATTATTTATTCTCTGTTTTAAGATCTTTAAGAGTTTCATGTCTGACAATTTGTTGTCCTTTTTGAAAGTGACTAACAACAATATAAAACTTTAATTTCAAAAATAGAAATGTTAATTTAAAAAAATTGTATCTAGCAAAGTTCATGAGCATTTAACATGCACTTTTTAGATTTTAGTCTCGTAATTAGACTCTAAATGCTGCTAGTCTGATATATGGTATCTCCATCTGCCTTGATATCATGATGATGTTATCCAAATACTGTTCAGAAAAGCTGCTGAGTCTGGCCCACCAGTCCATCATTGTATTAGTTCTGATATTGAACTGATGGGCGCTCTGCTGAAGCTGCACCCTGGTGTAGACAAGAATAGAAGGTTCATGGGCCAGAGCACGGTCTCCTGAGGGAGCAGAGCTCTCTGGCTGAGTCCCGTGGTTATCACACACTAAGGACTGAGTGTCTCAGTTCTGTCTGCTGCTCCAAAGGCTCTTTGTATGTTTAATGATGGTGAAACAATGAGATTAAACTCATTATTAGCCTTACAACCAACATGAGATTAACATGACTTGTGCTCTGATACTCATTTTTTACCTCAGCTTGATTTTTAGCTGTAGAAATTTCTAACATCTTAAAAAACCCCTGTGGGTAGCATTAGTCAAGTACTGTGCACTACTGGATGTTAATATCCTAGGATTTAAATATAAGCTCAAGGAAGCTGAGTCTGACATACTTTGAATGTCTACACAGAGCATATTATAGCTGCATCTTCATCTTGCAAAGAGATGGTTTAAAATTGTTGAAAGTAAGTGAAATGTGTAGTTACTTCTGGGGCTGTAGAATAGCATCCGTGTATGTAAGATTAGGCACTTCCCACCCCCGGGGTTTGCAGTTTTGTATTACAGATTATCATTATTGCGTACACTTTTCTGATGAGATTGAGAAATTTCTTTAGCTGTAGTGTAAAGCTGCCAAAATACATTTACCACAGACCTTAAGGCAAATATAATTCTTCCAGAGGCAGCCTCAGGCTTTGGAGGTTTTTGTGCTGAAAGCAGGCTTAGACTTCCCATGAGATCCTCAAAGAGATAAAAAGACTAAAAGCTCTTCAAAGCTAGGCCTTAGGCCCTGACATAATTTAATTCTCTGGCGATGGTTTATATATGTAAAAAAATGAATAAATATTTACAAAAATGCAATTTAAATAGAACCTTACCCAACTAGACTTGAAAATAACTTTTTAATATCACCTATTCTTTTGAATTCAACATAAAAACATCTTAATATAACTTTAATTTAGACATCAGATGACCAGGAAAGGACATGGTATTTTCTTTCTCTTTCTATATGTAAAATTTCAGTGAGGTTATCTTGCTTTTTTCATACTGAATAGTTACTATTGATAACTGAATAGACATTGAAATTAATTTGTATAACAGGTAACTACACTGTTATTCTAACTCTATTCTGCACATTAACCCAATCGCTTACTAATTGTAAATTGGTATAAGGTCCTAACATGAAAGAACTGCTCTGTGTTCTGATCTTCTCCCACTTTTTCCTTTCTTATTTTTTAGGCTATATTAACACTAAAATTTATTTAATGGATAGCAAGATGTTCTAGAAAAATCCCCCAGTCTTCAATGCTGTGAATAGACTATTATAAGTTAAGAATTAATTTATGCTGGAAACGACTTAACAGAAATATCACTGGAAAAGAGCCAGGAAAAATCCTGTTGAGAAGCTCTGTGGTATCAATATTAAAACTGTGGGGCTGGGAATCAAGAAATCTTGATTCATTGCAGGCTTCCTTTCTTACTGTGGAGATGCTGCTTTACTTCATGACTCCTTGTTCTCCACCTTGTAAAACAGAATCATGGAATTATCATATATCTTCAGGTATATAGCAAGCAGCAGCCCAGTCCAGTAGCTATTTATCCTCTTCACAAAATTCCAGATGTTCAAAGGAGACTTAAGTCAGTTTGTTCCCCAAATCAGGTGTGCTGCACCTCTCAAACCTCTGTTCATATCGTGATTGTCAATTGGCCATAAATCAGCAGCATGATCAGGAGCAGGTTTTTTGGTCAGGCTTGCTTATCCATGGCTGTTCTTACTTAAGCCTGACTCCAGCCTAGTCCTCAAATGCCTGAGGATGGGGAGAGAACTTGGCTTGCTCTGTGTCTGTATATTCAATCAAAGGCTTTATTCCTCTGTTTATAAAATTCTTTAAATCTTATCCACAGGAAGCTGTATGAGTTAAAAGTATTTATTACTCTTTAATGTTATTAACAACAACAAGCGATCAAATCCAAAGATGGTATTTCTGGATAATTTGTAGTGTACAAAACATTGCTATATTATTTCTTTTGCCTTTCCCCTCTCAGGAGGTGCTTTCTGTGAGGTCTCACATAGTGCAGGCATTAGCCTTCTTTGATTGGAAGAATTGTAATTCTGTGTGCTTTTTTAAAGTGGTAATTTAGATATGCTGTGTTACATGAAGAGCGTCATAGGGCTAAATTTTTATTATTTCTTTATAGGAACTACTTTTTCCTACAGTAAAATATGAGAACTGACATTTTAATTAGTATTATGATGGTTCTTAATGAGACTGAGATGTATGTTCACCTAGAAGTATCAGTACTGAGATAACTCCCAAGTTTAAATTCCACTCTTGTCTTTGGAATTGCTTGTGTTCAAGAGTAATCAGGTTGCAGGAGTGACTAAAAAGTAGCTAAAGCAAGAGATTCCAGTTTTATGTCCACTACAGGTTTGAAGAAAACCATTCAGACTAGAAGTAAGATGATTCTCTAATGCGAAAGCAAATTAAGTAACTAATAAAACACAATTGTTTAATGTAATTTTTCTTACTTTTTTGTGAATGATGGAGCAAAATTAAACCAATTTAAAAATAAGACATTCTTCTGCTAAAATCTTCACTGTTTCTTTGAAAAGTGCTAGATCAGTTTTTGTTTGATCCATGCAGAAGAGATTTCCCTGGGGGTAAAAGATTTTTAAGCTGAAATTTTGCAGCTAACTATGGACCATGACTAAAGTAAAAGATAAAGTTTGATATAACTTGTTTTAAAAGACTAAAAAATCAGATCATAAATAATTTTAATGTGGTTCAGGTATTTAATTAAATCCTTTAAAAAGATGATCTGCATTTCTTTGAATATAAAATTACTAAATGCAAGTCAACATTTCTAAATTAGGTACTTGACACTTCATCAATGATATAAGCAGAAAAGTATTTTTCGGGGAATGATGGAAGATGTTTTTATCATCGTGTAGCTGTTGTTATGGAAACTTGTGTATATCATTGTTAAACAGACTGTACATAAGGATCTAACATTCCTGTGACTTATTATTGCCAGCTACTGTATTTTAGTGTATTTTCTTCAACACTGTAGTCAATGCTTAAGAACTTGAAAGTTGCTCTCCTCAATTACAACCATGAACACAATTACAGGATTAGCCTGTCTAGAGACCCCATAGTACAGGGTTCTCTGTTAAAAGGTTCTTTTCAATACAGGGTTATTAACAGTTTTATTTTCTAATCCATTCTAGCCTATTATAAGTACTTAAAAATTAATATTCAGTCTATTCAAGTAGACTATTTTGACAGCAGCCTCTTTGGGAAGAATGAACTATTCATCAGTCTTTTATAAACGCTCTGTCTTGAAAACTATGGATCTTTTCTGAACGTGCATTTTACATATTATGGGCTTTGTTTTCAAATAGAGTGCTAAATTCATAGTACGGCTCTTGTGTATCATTGTCTTAACCTATCATGCATGGAACAGGAGGCTGAAAGAGAAACTTGACTGCGACAATCCAGATTTAAGCACTCCTGGACACAAAGTATGTTTAAATTGTTTTCTTGTTAAAATATCATGATGAGCATAATTCACAAAGTAGAAAAAAAAGGTATATAGGGTTTTTTTTTTCTCCAAATGAGATTTAAGAACCAGTAATTTTAAGCACAATAAAAGTGTTGTATGTTTTGCATAAGTAAAGGTTTATTTTTGTCTTCAGTGTTTGGCGGTACTTCAAAATATACTTTCTGCATCAGTTATTTATGACTTGAAATTACTTCTCTTGATAAAAAAAATGAAGTTACTTAAATACATTTTTCGTTATCGAACAAGTGACTTCCATTACCTCAAAAGTATTCATTAAATTTCTTTTCTCATCCTGACTTGTTTGGTTTCATCTTTTGGGGAACTTTCTGAAGACTATTCTGAAATTTTAAAGCTATTATTTTAAATAACTGTCAATGAAGAACATAGTTTTTGTTCTAGAGTTAGCTGTCTGTAGCAATTTGATGCAAATTTAACTTATCTGAGAATCACAGCAACATGAAGTGTTCCAGAATAATAAAGTTTTGAAGGTTTTTTTAAAGACATGTGTTACTTACAGCATTGGTATTGTTCTGTCCAGAGAGTTGCAGTATCAGGACTACTAAAATACAAGTACAGAAATATGAAGAAGAAAAAACTCAAATACAAGTAAAATAAACCACTGTGACTTTAGTTTCTAGAAAAATGCATTCATTAAGTAAGTGAGGGTTATAGACGGAAAATTAAATCTATAGGAAATGTGCAATTTTCTTTTGCTGTTCCAGGAGATTCTGTCAGTTCAGGCAGTTGAATTCAAAGTAATGCCACAAGAAAAACTCCTGGGAAGCATACATGCCCAAGCTATATGGCTAAGAACTAAGAGTCTGTATATGAAATAAATGCATATATTCTATTATTTCAGATTACAGTAAACTGTATAGTAACTGACAGGAAAAAGGAGATATCCTTAGCTTTTTAGGATTTTTTGAAACAACATGAAACTTTTTATTACTGGCTTCATATCTTTCACCTACAGTCATTATTTTAGCTGTAATTTATAGAAAAATAAAACCTCCAAACTTTTATTATATATTCCTGTCTTTTTCTTTTATAGGATTTAGTTTTGGATAAAATGGAAGTTTTGTGAATGGAGAACTCTGATCTTTAGTCCAAACTTTTCTGCATTAAGAGAAAAGCAGTAACTCCCTCTTCTGCTGAATGTGATTTTGCTTTTATGGATACCTGACACAGTAACCCAGTCAGCTGATAATTTCTTTCTCTAGCCATCTTCTGTAGAACAGCCTTGTGAAATCTGAGCCACCAGTTGCAGAGCAGAGGGATAGCTTGGATGTGCATTGCTCCCCACTGGTTACAGGGCCCCAGCTGTGGGGCTCTTGGCCATTCAGCACACGGGAGCATTGGGGCTCCACATTTTGTAGGTAATAGGAAAAAAATATCCTGACTATTCACTGTTGTAATGTACTGGTAAGAGTTGGGAGTGCTGAAGAGCTCATCTGTTGTGCCCCAGAGCTGTTAGCTCTGGTGGATTGCCATACCTATGTGAACACTTGAGTAAGGGAAAAGGGGCTTTATGACAGGAAAGGGAAATGCCACAGCAGTGAGGTGGAGTGGATTAAATAGTTGCAGGGCAGTCAAATGTGGCATTTCAGCTCCTGATACATCAACTTGCTAAAGGAGCTGTAGGAGAGACAGATTTTTCAGGCTTCTGGTTAAACTGAAAATATTGAGGGGGTGGAAAAACCAGATTCTTTTATTGTTGAGGATTTGATTTCTTGAGAAATGAAAAATTAGGAAAAAATAGGTAGAACTGTGTATCCCACCTAGGAGATACTGTTTTGAGGCTTAAAAGTATTGTGTAAACATAGTAGGCAATTACAAATACTGGTAGAAAAATGAAGTGGAGGTTTTGGGGTTATTTTAATGGTTTATTTTGGTTTATTTTAATGTATTGCTCATGATCACAGCTAAGGCTACATCTGCATGGCACAATCTTGTGCCCTCATAAATGCTCTCCCTTCTGAATGAGTTAATTTCTCAGGATAATGAGTTGTGTGGGAAAGAGTTTATTAACTCAGGTTACACTGCTTCTAGTATCTAGATTAGATTGGGTATTGTTATGTTGTGTACCATACAGACATCTGAAATGTTCTGTCATCAAAATCCAGTTGGGCTAGACAATGTCTGAGAGCGTGAATTACAAAAGATGTCTGTGTTTCTGTATTTATTAGGCATTGAAAATTCATTAGGTTTTCTGGGATTCAAAAGTCAGAATTCTAACATCTCATTTGTATTTGTCCTTAAAAATATCATTGCCACTCTCTGCTTTACCAAAACATTAAACAAAATAACTTTTATTAATGAAAATCCTTCCTTAGGGCCATGAGGTATTTGCAGGTCTTGAAGTGCTGATGATGAGTGCAGTGTTAGTGATCTGACAGATACAAACTCGTGGGTAAGTTTTTTCTCTAAATAGAGTAATCTCTTGAATTTCTGTAGTTAATGTGAATTGGTATTTCATATTCAGGGAGGTTGAAACTGGCAGGCTGGATTCCTCACATTTTTCTGTTTGTGATTGTGGTGCTGATAGCCTAACTATGAACATCCTTATGCAGGGCTGCTAGGAACTTCCAGTCTGAGTATTTCTACAAATGAGAAATAATTTGAGTCTCAGCAGTTAAAAATGCCCTGTGTGCTTTTTGAAAAGGCACTACCATCTGTGTTGTGTTGAAATAATTGTAATTATTTCAGTGATGTCTGTGTCTGTCCAGTAAGAACAGAATATAACATTTTAATTTCAGGGGTGTCTGTGAGTTCACTTTTAACTAATTGGAAACAGGATAGCTAAAGCACTACCTTTACCTCTGCTCTTGTTAGGATTTCAGTCTGGAATTGAAAGGAGTATATTCATAATGTATATACATCTCAGTTAGTACTGTGCAGATTTCTAGCTGAAATACCTTGGTCCTTAAGTTTCAGTCTATGTTCAAGTACGCCATGAGGAACTCTGCATTAAATAGGTTTGGGATTGTGAGATTTCTGGTGTCTTTACCAGGTCAAACACAGCTTCTGTTGTTCTGTGAAGTGGTAGACTAGTCCTTTCAGCCCAACAGTACATAGAGATATTGCATATATCAGAAGGCTTTTAGGGATTGTGCCAAAAAAGTCCAGAGGTACTGTTTGTTCAGGGACAGAACTGAGAATCGCTGTTACATTGCTGTGTGTATCAGGCCCAAAATGAGATGAAGCCTTTTAACTTTCTGGGCTAACAATTCCCAAATGCATTTCTTGAAAGACGGATAAAGGGACAAGGAGGTGGTGGGACTTTGACCAGATGTGGACTCAGCTGTGTGTGATTGAAGTGGGAAATCTGCCCAGAAATCTGCCCAGCTGTGCACCTGAACTATTCACACACTGGGCCAGCTTGTACTCATGGGGATTTGGGCTCGTGTTTCTTCCTCTTCTGCCTCCTCAGCAGATATGTGTTTACATGAAGTACTTGAGTGATTTTCTGTGACAAGAAATAGTACACTGACACACGGAATGATGGCTCTAAGTGTTGGGAGACTGAAATGTCTCCTTTCATAGCATAAGCAAAGGTTGTGTATTGCAGGTACAGTGCTTCTGTAAACAATCTAGGCTAAATTTGAACTAAGATGTGAAATGTCCATGCAGGTGTGTGGAAGTAGAAATGTGGCTCTGTGCAGCATTTTCTTACAAAATTTGAATTTGTTCCTGTTGGGTACTTCCCTGAAGAACCCATTTCTCCCCTTTGTACACATTTTAAGATATCTATAAAGCAATAAGAAATTCTAATTTTGCCATGCTCTGTGTGCATATAAATATTGTGGACACACAACTTAGCACTCCATTACAGTGTTTTCTTAAAATTCTGTACACTTGGATTTTGTTTAATCTGTGCTGTTGCATGCAAGAACAAAAGACTGTGAATTATTCCATTATATATAGCAGAAGATGATTCAGAAGTGTCAGTTTGGAGGTTTTGGTAAAATTGCAGGATTTGTAGGTGAAAAGTAATCTTGAGTACAATATAGTTCATAATTGTTTTGGGGCTGTAAAGCTCAGCATTTTAACCAGGACTTTATTCAGATTAGATTTAGTATTTTTATAGTAATTTTAAAAATATTGGAAAGATACACAAACATTTGTAATGCCAAACATTCCTGCTGATTCTAGATTATTTATTGCCTCTTATAGAAGTAACTAAAGCTTCTTTCCCATGCCTGCGAGTGTTCAAGGCCACTTGAACAAGGCCAGTTTGGATGGGGCCCTGAGCAGTCTGATCTCATGGGTGGCACCTTTGCCCATGGCGTGGGAGTTGGAACTGCGTTATCTTGAAAGTCCCTTTCCAAGCCAAGCCTTTCTATGATTCTTCCTGACCTGCAGGCTGCTAATCAAATCATAGTGCACTTCTAAACCATGCAACCCTTACATGGTCTTAACAAATTCTTCCCTGAATTATATCTGGATGTATTAAATTTTCAGATTTGCTTTATTGCACAGTGAATGTTTTCTGATAGTATTCAGTGTTTCAAGGAGGGTGAAAAAAAGTGAGGCAGGTTTCTGTGTCACATAGGATCTTGCTGCATCTGTTATGTGAAAAGTGGAATTTTCAATAACTTGTGTATGGTTAGGTGCTTCTGTTATTTTTTCCCCCTTACTCCCTTTGTGCATAGTATTATATTTTTCTTTAATATGATGAGTTATAGCAGCTGTCTTGTAATCCTTGTGTTATGGAAGTTACATGGATCACAGGGTATTTGAATGCTTAATTATGCCTGACCCAGATCATGCAAAAATGAGAAAAAATTAATTGTATCAAAGCGGTTACAGATAGTAGAATAAAATAGAACAGGATGGAGTAGAATAGTTCAGTTGGAAGGGACTTCCACCGACTGTGTAGTCCAACTGCCTGATCACTTCAGGTCTGACCAAAAGTCATCTTGCAGATTTTTATTATGCAGAAGTCATTGCAGGAAAACCAGAATTAATATATAGATTTCAGTCTGTCCAACTGCTGAAAACCCACCAGATATAATGTTAAAAGCATGTTAAAAACCCAAATACCTCCCTGTTCCTCCAAAACATGAACACTTTTGGCATTGTAATTTTGACCGTATCTGCTTTCCAGTGCAAAAAATAGCAAAAGATTTGCCCATATTCAACAAGCTTTGCAGCTAATAATAACTTTCCTATACGCTCTTAAATATTTTTCAATGTCTCCACTTAAAAATTTATTAAATGTAGGAAGGAAAGGGAAATTAACTGCACTGAAAGAATATAGTATTGGCAATATTATCACAAGAATCCCAAAGTGAAGCCTTAGTACTGCATTTCTGTCTGACACTTTTGTAGGTACTCTGTCTCCTTACCATGTGGTCCTTAAAATCATGCATGAGTCTGTTGTTTAGGAATATGTTTGCTGTAGCCATAGTCTTCAAAAAAGACCTGTTACTGTGAATACTCATAAGACTAAACCATTTGTTTCCACCAGGATGAAGCACCCTGAACTCCAAAAGCAGTCAGCATATATCTCAGGTAATTCTCACCTATACAAACTAGACTTCTAGGTTTAAATCTGAACTTCAGCAATGCCAATCCAAACCTGAACTTTAGGAGCTTATATTTGAGAGTGGAATGGAAAGTCTTGAAGCTTTCTGTACTTTAAATGTGTAAAGAGTTCTTTCTCTTCGTATAGTCTGAAAGAAGTTCCTGCCTTTGTTCTTAATACTTAGTTTTTCAAGTTTTCAGACCATAACTAAATCAAATCCTGTATTTTTTCCTCATCTTTGAAATGTTTCTTTTTCTGAGGAAATCTGTGTTTTTAAATAAGCTCTAAGGACTTTGTGTTTGGGCACATGTACTTAAAATTCTTTAAAGAGTTTTTTTTAAGAGCATGCATTACTTATATCTTTGCCTGATTGCAAAGCCACATAGTGGTGAACGACTTTGCTAGAGGAAGTTCAAAATCATGACCTCTACAAAATGAGAAATATACAAGCTGCAGTTTAGAAAGAAAAATGATGTTAAAATGCTGGTTGCTCCAATTGGTCTTGTAATACCTTCTTGCTTGTTTTACAGAAGTAAACACTGATGCTGCATGGACATAGGGATATCTTTCAGTTTCATGGCAGCTGGAGGCAGTGACTTTGTACTGAAGAAGGTTGGTTTTTGGACTTCAGGCCGTGACAGTTTGTAGCAGTGAAGGAACATAGATGTTTGTGTGAATATATAGCCATGTGTACTCATACTACAGACTTGTCTGTATCTATGTATGCACAGGTTTAACTTGCAGCTGACATGATATGGAAACCATTTAAGGAAATCTATAAGCTCTGTGGAAAAGAAGTAATTCTGAAAAAAACACACTAGCAGTTACATCTACTGGAAAATGAGAATAGTGTGCTTTTTTAAACAAGAAGCATTATTATTGGGCCAGTAAAATAAAGTTTTATGATAACTGACTTTGGAGTCACTGATACCTTGAATCTTAGAATTGGGCAGTTTTCCCCTAAACTTAGAGTCAGTGTTCTCCTTTTTCATCCTGTTAATTTTACTAAATTACTTATGTTACAAATAAACTGCATCACAGTATTGTAATTGTATTCATAGTAATTTTAAAAACAGTTGCTGGGGATAGGTCATTTAATTATATTTTATCAGTAAGAAAGCATTAGCTCTGCTGTGAGTGATAGCCAGCAAGGCCATCTGCAATGCCTTTCAGTTCACTCACGCTGAATTGTTCAGATAAAGACTGTCAAGTGCTGCCTAAATAAGGAAGGAGCCGTGGTAGGGTTAAGTGCAGTGGAGGACACAAATGGAGCATTGATTCCAGGCATACTGGAGGGTCTGAGCTGTTTCCTGCAGCAGTGAACCTTTTAAGAGTTTTCATTGTTTCCCGCAAAGTATTAAAATGCGAGTGTCTGTCATTCAGGATCTCAGGGAGGATGAAAATGAGGATGGGGAAGAAGAAGAAAAGGTGAGTTATAATACCCCGATAGTTTTGAAAAGTACTTATTTCCTTCTGTCTTTACTCTTTAGGACAATAAACCTGGAATTACCTTTCCAATTACCTTTCTCTTTCAGATCTTCCTCAATCCTGTTATTGAGGACAGAAATATGGAACTGGCCCGAAAATGCAGTGAATTAATAAGTGATGTAAGTGATGGTGATTATTTGCATCCTCATATCTGCTTTTCCTTTTTCAAATGGCTTTATATTTCTGATACATATTTTCTCAAATATGTACAGTGTAGCATGTGCCCATCCAAGGCTCAAATGATAAAAGCACACAAAATAATAGAAAAGCACAGATTACTCTGGTACTGTAAATTATCAGCCTCAGAAGAATGAGCTTTTCAGAGCACTTGGATGGTACAAAGCATAGGCCCTAGAAAAGAGAGTGTTTCAAAATGTGGGTCTCCGGCAGAGGGTGTCTGCCATGAGAACACCTTGGCTGCTTTCATCAGGAAAACGCAGTATTTTTTTCTGGTTGTAGCCTAATCCTATGTAGTTCAATTGGTTTGTACAAAACTGGGTTCCAGTATACATAATTGTAAAGAGGGAGGTTAAAAATAGAAGATGAATTTTGAGTGTGTGCTGATAGACGCCCAGACCTACTCAACATATTGTTACTGACTATGCTTATAGGACAAACCCATTGAACTGCTAGAATATCTTTAAAAATTATTTAGCTAGCTAATTATTGATTTAGTTACTACAGATTTTTAAAACTGTGGATCAGTTATATAGACATTATATAATCATCATAGATCAGGTCCAAGACACTTTAAATTGGAGTAGATCCACTTGCTTCAACGTAACAGCATCAGATTTACCTTGATGGAAGTTTATTTTTGTTTCCCTCTGGGACACTGTGTCTGAAAAGTAACTTTGTCCCTTCATGCGCATGGGTGAAATTTCTCCTGTAAAGAGTGATATTTCTCCTGTGAGACACCTGGCTGGCAGCAGAGGAGACCTTTGTGAGGAGAGAGCGACTTGCTTCAACAAATGTTCTAAAGAAACGGAAAAGTGGTGTCTGGCTCATGTTGTGTTGTATCTGATATTTAGATTCAGATTGTTAATTTAATGAGAATAGAACATACAGAATCTCTATTTTAGGTATAAATTTTTAGGGGTTGTGTATCAGAAAAGAATAGTTAACCCAGGAGAACAGTATCTGGGATGTGTAAAGTGTTACAGTGCTGGCTTGAAAGTGTGACTTGTCAAGGTCAAAGTTTCCTCTTTGTCCATATACTGTCTATTTCAGTTTTCACAGAAAAAGTGCTGACAATTGACTAGATCCTTAAGAGAAGCTACTAAGATGGCTCCCTTGTAAAGTCAAGCTACTTTAGGAAGTAGTAGAAATTAATAATATTTTTACTGATAGATATATACATGCATTCTTTGGGAAAAAAGGGCATATGGTGCATTAAGTGCCTGTCAACTCATGTAAAGGCCAAAATGAAAATGGACCTGAAGCACTTATATGACCCAAAATAAATTTATTACATCAATGCAGCTTCTTTCTAAACATGGTCACAGTTCTTAAAGGCAAAACTTCTTGAAAAATGCTGAAGAAATCTTTCTTTAATTGAAAAGGAATTATTACTCTGCTGTGTACCCATTAGGAGCAATGTTGGCTGTGGCTGTTAATGAATGGATAAATGGAGTGGCTGTATTTTCTTGGATTTTCTGCAGGGGCTTGAGAGCTAAGGTGAATACCTAAGTCAAGCCAGGCTTCTACAGCTTATAATGGTTCAGGGATGTGGGCTTTTGCTCAAAACTTGTGATGCGTTTAGCCTGCAAGTGTGTTAGATTTTCCTTGAGATATGTCAGGCATAATGGCAAAGTGTTATTAATGCTTTCAAGGCAAGAACAATATATAATGGTCCAGACCAATCTAATTTCAAAAAAGAGGCTCTGTGTTTAAAAATAACAGCCAGCTTTGGGGCCTTATTCAGCCTCTGATGAAATCAGTGGGTTTTTCTTCATTGGCCTGAATGGAATATGCACAGAATATGAATTTTGTTTCCCAGAATTTTTGCTATAATGGAATTTCTTATGACCAGTGAAGTCCTTTGTGCCTGGGTATAAATTCCTCACCCTGCACATTTCATTGTGGAGGCCCATAAATTGCAAGGAGTTTGCATTCTTGCCTTCAGTTTTTGACTTGTTGACATTCAGAACTTTTTATATATGCCTTATCCTTTCTGGCATGAACCTTTGCACATACTGTTGTTTGTGTGGATTTATGATTGGTGTATATCTGTACATTTAATGTGTTTCTATGGCACTTGCAGTTTGGCCCTCAGATGACCTTGGGGAAGCAGCCTGTGTCCTTGCTGACCACGAGACTGGGTGATTGTCCTTTTCTGATGGTGGATCTGTCAGCACAACTCCTCTATCAGAGTGCAGAGCCAGGAGTGCACATGCCTGAGATACCGGAGTTGTATTATGCTTGCCCTGCATTCTTTGCAGGCTGACTTTAATTTGGCAATATGATTTGGAAAAAGTGTTACAATGGCAGTGCTTGGTGCATCTGTAACTGTCAGCCTTGAGCTGTATGTAGGGCAAGTTGTGAAGTGTTTGTGTGCTCCGGTTCTTGAGAAAATCCCGTTTCATTTGAGGTTGGCAGATGTTTTTCTGTGGCTGTGATACCCCCTGGATTGTTTCTCTTGACAGTCATTCCATTTAATCTCCCTCTATTATGCAATTTTATTCTACAGATGTTTTCAAAACTGTCACGTGTGTTTGATTTATATGAATTGCCTTCCTCTCCAGGCCTTTTCTCTTCCACATTGAAATTGAGCTCGTCCATTTGCTTGTGGTGGATTTTCATCTCTTCTTTGTTTTGATTATGTGGTGTGATGTTGTCAATACTGTTATACGCAGAGACGGGAACAATTATAGAAGATTGTTCTATTCAATAGAATAATTGACCAAACTGTCCTAATCCTTTTTGGTAGAATGGCAGACACTCTGCCTTCTGAAGATTCTGCTGAATTTTGGTAATGAGTGGTACCAGCACTTATTTTCCTCTAAAGCAAAAACTAGAACTACTTGCCATTTATCTGTCCCTGCACAGAGTCCAACTTTGCTTTAGTAGGTCTCTGTTGTAAAACAAAGGCCAAAAAAACCTAGAATCAAAAGTGGAAACAGTGTGCCACACCAACAGGGTTTTGACCACCTAGTTCTGAGTGCACCTGTTCCCCTGGACTCACCAATACTAGTCACAGCCTCTGACTCAGGAGGATCTTGAGGCTGAAATTGCTGGAGATTACTAAAATACTATGGAGTAACAATGCTGTATGCCTGCCATTTTCTCTTGCTTTTCTCTAGGTTCCTATTGCCACAGAGAAAGGCTTCTGTATTAGGTGGATCTGTGGTCTGACACAGTTCTTAGTCTTATGAAAGATTATAAATTAAGAAATGTAGGGTTGGAAAGTGAGTCCTTAGTGGAAAGAGATTCCCTTTTGTTCTAGCATAAAAGCTAGATAAGAAGGGTCAGACCTTTTTGTTGTTTTTCTAAACATAAATGGCTATTTTAGATATGACAGTTCTACAATGGATCTTGGTATGATGACTGTTGACATGGTTACACCATTGATGTTAAGATTATTAAGAATAGTTTTTTGAGTATATTCATATTAAAGTTAGATGAGCATGTGTCCCTGAATAAAAGGAATAGTGGCTGCTTGGATTAAGCTGTTACCATTGGAGTCTTTCCTTTAGCCCATGGTCTCTGTTTCCCCCTGAAAAATGCTGATTGAACAGGCCACGGGTGAGATGAATTTTCTTGGTGAACCAGGAAGCTTCAGCTTAAAGGTTGGATGCCCTTGTTTTATAAAGTTGATCTTTCCATACAATATCCATTAAGAAAAAAACGCAGCTTGAAGCTTACTGTTTTGGTGGTTGTCTAGGAATTTTAATCCACTTTACTGGATAGTTGTGCTGTGGTCAGAGTTAGTTTTATCGTGAGTCAGGGAGAAGAAAAGTATCTGGAGAAAACTATGAAAAATTGGGCCTTTAGTGAGCTATTGAACTTCAGAAGTATATTGAAAGAGCAGTGGCTCCAGGTCCTCATTTGCAAATTTTTCCTATTTGTTTTTTTCACAAGGATTACTAGATCTGCTCAACCTAAACAGCGTATGTTGTGGTGAGGGGTAAACCACTTGCAGGCAAAATTTCCTATTCAGTATTTTAGACTTTTGAATTTTTAACTGCAGACTTTGAAGAGGAATATTAGATTGTCTGCCTGTTCTCCAGACATTGGTTATGTTCGATCATAGTCAGCCTCTTGAACATCTTGCTTGCATCATTTACACTAAATATGTTTTTTAACTGCAGGTGTCATGACTCCATTATACTTGTCCCATTTCATCTTTCATCTTTCTGATTCCAAGCAATGTGGACAATAGTGTAGGAGAATGAAGTTTGTTGGATCAGAGTTTGACCTAACATTTTTGTTATATGTTCTCTCTAAATTGCCCGTTTGAGACTGTGTGCATTTTGTGGCTTCTATGTGTTACTATAACAAAAGTGAATAATAAAGAATTAAGGAGGTGGCATTAGTCATTTACTGCTTTCAATTCTTTTGAAGGCATGACTTCTACAGCAGAACAGTTTTGTTTCTTCTAGTCATGTTCTGTCATTCCTCCCAATTAAGAGATACCTTAGGAAACGTTCATGTTTGATTTTTGAATGTAGTTATTGCTCTGTAATTAAAATGGATATAATTACAGTCAGCTTTCAGATGTCTGTGGGTGATTTATCTAAGTTGTGAGCAGCAAGACTCTGTCTCCTCTGCCAGAGTCACAGCTTTACAGGAGTTTCTGCTGGGGATGCCATCAAACCCAACCAGTAGACAGACAGCTCTGTAAACTTCTCATGCATTGTGCAGGTTTAACAGTGCCTGCTGGTATTTCTAATAAAATTGTCCTTTTGTGTGTGTTGCTCTGTGATTACCTGGGAGTACGGTGTTACACACAGGTTACATGAACCATTGCCTTTATGAATCCCTCAGTAAAGTCATGACACAGTAATGTTACACCTATTGTTCACTAAAAGGTTTTTTTAGAATAGACTGCAGTCCACAGAAGCAGATGATGTGATTTAGAAGTGACATGTAAATTCTTTCAGTAGTCCAAATGTGAAAGAGCACAGTATTGACCAAAATTGTTTCCTGCGTGAGGATTAAGTAGTCATGAGGTTGAGATGAATTTGGTATTATCTAATCCATTTTACAGTGGACACAAAGATTGCCTTAGAAAGCACAGGAGCTGATTCTGTGTAAGCTGCCATCCTTCTCATGAGTTTTCCAAGTCCCTGTAGAGGAGCGTAGACTAGAACTTGTGATATCCATTAAGAATTCAGAGAAAGAGGATATTAAGGCTGCATATTTGTGTAATGCTCAGATGCAGATCATATTGCTTCTGTCAGTGCTTGTCAGCAAGTCTAGAGTGCATAAATTCAAGCTGCTGTTATGCAGAATGTGAAAATGAGGTTAGAGAAATGGTAGCAGATAATAACCATGAAAGCTTAGTACTAAATAATTCAATTTGCATTGATCTAAACAATTCTGCATACAAAGAAAGAAATGTCGCCAAAAACATCTAAGGCTATCCGTGTAAAGTGTCTGTCATTAAAACTTACTTAGTCGATCTCAGCAATTCACTATCTTTCTTCATGCAGTTCTTATATAATGAATGTTCCTACACATTATCCATGTCCATAGATTTTATCTTTTTTGCAGTCTCATTAATACAAACAATAACTCTGACTTCAGCAACTCTCATGTGATTACTATAACTGCACATACTGTTTGCCCCATTGTAACAAAAAGACTGGTTGTTTAAAAGTAGAAATTTGTGTTTCTTTTTTTTGCAAAATATGTCGTAGTGTTTTGTTGGTTTTTTTTCTTTCAAAAAATGGTTTCCTTTGTGCATACACATTTCAAAAAATGCCTCAATTTAAAATTTGTTTGGTCTTAAAGAAATTCTGTTATTAGTTGAATGTCATGACTGTTGGGTGCTTTGTAGGCAATGGTTTGGCAGTGGCCTCCTGAATTTATTCATGTTACTCTTGGATTCATAAAGGGACATTTGATGATGTTACACAGATTCTGTGCTTGCTAGGTCTGTGTTAGAAGTTAAACAATTTTTATCTTTGAGATCAAGGATCAAGGAGATCAATTATATGATTCTTCTTTCTTTAGAGATACTAAAACATCTACAACAGCAGCAAAAATGTGCTCTAGATGTAGGGAAAAAATCCTATCTTTTTCATCTATATTATTAAAGAGTTCTGTGACTTTTACATAGCCCTGGTAATGTGTTTGAGAACTGGTAGCTTCCCTTTATGGTTTAATTTGATCCAGCCAGAGGTATTTGCAAGCCAGCCAGCATAGTAACCATGAATAAAATAAAATAGAAATAATTTAAAAAATATAAATAAAAATAACCAATGTTTACTTTTTTGCGTGTGTATTTTTAAGAACAATTAAACTTCTTTTTCTCCTCTTTGTAGATACACTATAAAGAAGAGTTTAAAAAATCTAAAGGCAAGTGCATATTTGTACCTGACACCCCGCAGCTGAAACATGTGAAAAGCCTTGGTGCTTTTATTTCTGAGGTAAGATCTAAAAGACTGAAGAATTTTCTTGGCTTCGTATCCTTCCTAAAAACTCTTTCAGTTGAATACTGTGATTTTTAGCAGGGGAAGGATAGCTTATTTCAAATAACAATTCTATTTAAAGCTGAAGTGACTTAAAAGGCTGTAATTTGAGTATACTGTATGTGAATAATAATAATTTAGAATTATATGACACTTTTATTTTGGGATTTGGAGATACTTTTTTAATGGCTCCCAGCCAGTCCTATCTACCCCATTTTATTGTGTGGATACACTGAGGAGTAGGAAAGCAATGTTACTTTTTCTGCAGTGATGAGGTTTGTAAATTACACCTGTGCAAAATTTCCCTGCTGAGGAGATTTCACAGCCCGATATCAAACAGAAGGAGACAAGGAAATTGTTTCCACGTTATCATCCTTGTCCTCCTTCAGCAAGGGGCCCGGGGCCCCATCAGGTCAATGCCATCTGTGGGTTGCCTGAGCACTTGCGTGCATATACGTCTATATCTATCTATCTGTCTGTCTGTCTGTCTGCACACCTGTGGCATGTGCACACACACACAACTGTGGTAGCAAAGAAAGAGCAGCAGCTTCCAAAATGATAGAGCAGCATTTACTCCCAGCTCTTCATATCCCAGGTACAAGGTGCTGTAGGATTGCACCTAATTGTTTTCTACAGGTAAGAACAGCAGCAGGAGTTTCACCTGACAGAGAGTTTAGGAATTGCTGGTTCTGAGTGATTTTCCTGTCACTATGGCCAATCAAAAAATTACATTTTTGGTGCCTCATTTTTTGTGCCACCTTTATGATTATGATAAAGAATGTCCCAAAATCGCTGTCTGAGGTTATGCAATTTATATACATTCTAAATTATCTTTCTGATATACAACAATTTGCTGTGTGGCTTTCAATATAAATGCATCTAATGAATACTTTTATTGTATTTATCTTCCTGTTTTCTGAGAAAGAGTGGCATGTCCCAAGGGAAGTAAATCTGATGCAATTGCACTTTATAAGAGACAGACTATTGTAGTCTACAAAAATACAATATATAGAGAGTATTTATCTAATCCATCCATCTGATTCCAGAGAATCTGCTGCTAATTATTAGTAAAAGATTTAGATACATGAAAATATTTTAAAATTTTAAACTCTGTAGGTTTGATATTATCACATTCTTGAGCACTCTGCCTGTTTATTGCAGCTTTACCTGAAGCTAGTGATGTGATGGATGGTTTATCCTGTAAATTACTGACCTCTAGTGTCCCATAACCTGTATTTGCAAATCTTGGACACTGCAGTGAAAAAGAGCTCTCTGTTTTGGGGAACAACAAGAAATGTTACAGCAAGTTCTTGATATGTATACATATAATAAATAAGGGGAATTAGCCTCTAATGAAGAACTGTATATTTCACAGTAAATAAATGATATTAAACAGTATATTTTAAAATATTTTTGTTATTTATGATTGCTTTCATTGCAGTGCTTGACTTTATTGTTTTATGAATTTGAAAAACTTAGATCTGAAGCAAAAGCATCACAAATTTTGAACTATTATTCTGGTCTCTCTTGTAAAACCCCTTTGTGAGTAACTGCTAATACTGAACACTGGAAGAAACACAGGACAAATAAAAAGTAATTTAAAAATGAGACAGCAATATGAAAAGATGAAATAGAAATGTTGACAGACATGCTAACTTCAGTGTTCCTGTCCTTTCTAGCTACATTTAATTGCTGCTATTTATTAATGGGTAAAATATTTATGGTTGGCTTCTCATTTTCTTCCATTGTGCAGAACTGGGGAAAACAGAAGAAGAAAAATAATTTTTGGATTTGAAAATTATCTGAAAAAACCCAGAAAAAACCGCTGTGCTTACTTTATTTTATACTTCCACCAAAATTATGGAATTTAATTAAGAGATATTTTACATTGCTTTGTGAATTAGACATATCCACATAAAGTATTTTTTAAAGTTTTTTTGCTTGAAAGTTACTGACAGTATTAAATTTTTCCAGTTCTGGTCTTTGCCATTTTACTTACTAGAAAAAATAAGTAGTATGTTTACTGTATCTTCATTTTTGCATTATGAGTCACCTTTTTCTGTCCTCTAGGTGAAATATAAAGGAGCTGCTAAGAAAGACCTTTCCAACTCTCTTTATCAGCAGATGCCAGCCACAATCGACAGTGTATTTGCAAAAGAATTAATGCACCTTCAGAGCAAGGTACAACTTTAGAATTGCAAAAATGATTTTTAGATTAATTGTGTGTCAGAATACGTACACTTTGAACACAATATTTGCGTGGACACTTGATTGCCTGCTTGATTTATTTGGGTGAGCTTATCATCCAGAGTTTATCACCATAACTTCTTAACTTCAAAAACTACTCATTTTTAAAATGTTGGCAATTTAACTTGCTATGTTTGTTAAATATACATTTAAAAGCTGGTAGTGCATTCATTAATCCAATGAAATCTGTGAATGCAATAAGGAATTATTGAATTCAGCGACATTGGTCCTTATAGGATGGATGAATCTTAAATAACTACTTTCACTTGGGTGTTATATTAGCTACATAAAATGTTTGACACTGAAGGCAAAAGAAAAAAACCTGCTTTAATGAATTCTAAAGGCACTTAGTGGTAGCAGTAAATGTATTTCTGACGGTCTACATACCACTACTTACAACAAATTTTATAGAATTAAAATATGAAATCAAGTATATTGAACATAGTGTAAAGCTTGGAAACAACCAGTAAAATAGTAAATTCCAGTTCAGTTGCCTTCAGGGGCTCAAAAATGTAATACTCTAAGAGTAGGCAGGCGACCCTTCACTTCCACTGATCTCAGTGGAATTGCAAATGTTAAGTATGTGTAATATGAATGAGGTTACAGATTTTCATTGTTACTCTTGAGAATTATATCTAATAGATGGTCATGACTTTCTGTCCACCAAGCATTTCCATGGTTTTCTTTTTTTTGCTTTCTCCTCTCTTTAAGATATCAACTGCATATAGTTTAATACAGCCGGTGTGTGAAGTGAACACGCTCCTAAATCCATAATATTGATTGTCTCTCAATATGCATTCTTGTAATGCAGTGATACTTTCTCAGACAAAGGAAATTATTCATAACAAAAGAAAGGACTGAAATCTCAGGACAGCTTGTGGAGAAATGCTTTGATATAAAACATTGTTTTAATCAAGGCTATATTAAGCAAATACAATATATTTTAGTTTTCAGAGTTTGAGAAGGAACATGTATACACTCAAGTTAAAGCAGCACAGTAGATGAAATGACATTAGTGTGACATGTCATTGTAAAGTGAGTGATTAGAGGAACTGCAGTAAAAATAAATTGGGAATTAAACTTGTATAACATTTTTAAGCCATTAGCTTGATTTATAAAACATTAGTTAACTATTTTGCTACAGATTTACTCCCAAATTCATTCCAAATTATTACATTCTACATTGGTTTACACAAATGAGGTTAATTAACATTGGTGATGTGTCAGAAAAGATAAATAAATGAGACTAAAAATGAAACCATTGGTTCATCAAAAAAACCCTTTCAAGAAAAAGACTGGTATTTTTATTTGGTATTTTTTGAAGTTTTACTTCAATCATCCAACAGTCATAGAGAAAAAAGATGCATATAGGATGAGTTATATTTAAGCAGAAATTTTTCCCATAAAATTCATACCATCCCCTTAGGAGTAGATGCATTATAAATCATAATATACCATAAAACTTAAAGATACGCTGACACATTTTTCCAACTTGTGGTTACTGTTGCAGTGGACCTGAATTTAATGCTACTTTGAGAGAGATCTCAGGGGATTTTCAAGTGAAAATCTTCTCCACAGCATTCAAATCTAATCCATATTGTGCCTATCACTGCGGCACCTAAGTAGCTAATACAAGGATTTCAGATTTCAGCTGGGTCAGGATATGGCAGAGGGGGTTTCTGCTGCATCTGTCTAGCTGGGGTTGTGAATTTACAGGTCATCACTTCAGGATGACTACAGATATGGCATAGGAAGGAGAGAGAACAGCACCAGCTGGCCATTGCACTAGCTCTGCTCCAAAAAGGCTGCTGCCAACACAGAACTGCAGTCTGTTTCTCAGTTACAGTAAGCTGATTTTAAAGTAGGTGCTCAGTTCCTGAGAGGTGGAAAATACGTGTCCTTCTCCCTACCCACATCAGAAAAAATTTACACCTTTGACTCCCTTTTCATGCTTGTTGGATGCAATGCTGGGCAGGAATGCTTTTGTGGGAAGATCAAGCAGTACTTTTCTTGCTCTGTGGTGCCATGTTTTTGGCAGGATCCACAGCCTCATCTGCC
Organism: Orthonyx spaldingii; assembly: GCA_013397795.1. Classification (NCBI taxonomy): domain Eukaryota; kingdom Metazoa; phylum Chordata; class Aves; order Passeriformes; family Orthonychidae; genus Orthonyx; species Orthonyx spaldingii. The sequence continues at coordinate 2,153,818 of VZTJ01011335.1, read as the reverse complement.
AAGCAGGTGCACTGGGACTAGAGGATCACAGTGTGGAAGAAAGAGAGCCCCTGGCTTTCCCCACTGCTGCCTGCTGGCACAGGCTGATGTGCCTCTGCCAGAGGATCTCCTTGCACAGCTGTGCCCTCTGCAAATGGGCTCTCCTGTGATCCGAAGTTTGCTCCTGAAATGGTGCTGCTGCTGCCCAGCAGTCCTGTCTTCAGCCTACCTACAGCTAGCCCAATTTAGTAATTTGATAAACTATTTCAAATCACACACATGATTTAGGAACTTGGAGGCAATTAGGGGAAATTTCCTTTTTTTTATCAAGGTGTTATACCCCACCTACGTCTGCCTTCCACTGTCCTCTCCAGAGCCAACAGGCTGCCACAGCACCATTGACCACATTTGTATTCTTTAACTCATGTGGCAGTTGTCAGTGATTTCAGCAGAGCCAGGATCTCCTTCTTCAGTGGTCCTACCATGCAGTGTCAGGACTGACCTAAGGATCTTGCTGTAATGGAGAGTACAGCACCCTGACACATGGGGTTCTCTTCCTGTGGAACCTTCCCCCCATATTGGCTGTATTGAATCATACTCAATTCTCTCTTCAAGATACTCAGGAAAGCCTGAAACAAGACTGCCTGCTGGCTTTTGCATGAAACCCATGTTTGCTTTTTGTGTTTTGTGTAGAACTGGCACGAAGAAGGAAATAAATACCATAGAGTACGACATCTATTCAAAACTGTGACCAAAAAAAAATCCTAACACTGTTTATGGGAAAAAATGTTTCAGAAGAATTGAAAAGCAGTTTCACAGCCCCATATACTTGGGTGGCTTTTATCAATTTAATTTTTTCATCTTCACAGAAAATTTCACTGTTGCCTTTTAAATGACTTTCTGGAGACTGAGGAAAAAGATTTGCCACCCTCTCACTTTTGCCATAGTTGTCCCCAGGCTAAACTAGAAAGAGGAGAAGTCCCTGTCATCACTGAATAACTTCACTCTCCTTACCAGCCTACAAAGCTCTCACCAATTTCCCTGTTTTCTGCAATGAGAAAATAAATTTGATGAGAACAGTCTAGGCAGAGAGCCTTAATTTTGATTTTTCTGAAAGTAAATTGAAACTCTTTGGAAAAAATGCAGTTTTCCTGTGGAAAATATTGCTGAAGGAAAATTTGTGATCGTTGCTAGCTCTGTGCCAAGTCTTTTTCTTGTCTGAAGATCAGTATACTGAATATTTCCTTATGTAAAACTATTTTTTTAATAAGGTGTCGCAAACAATGATAAAGGTATTTAAAATTGCTTAGGGGGAAACAATGTTGGAAAAAAAAAAGCATTTAATCACTTTTTTCATCACTTTATTTCCACCATAAGAAGTGATTGCACTGTTTTTCTCCTCTAATCTAAAAGGGATAACTAAAGCAAACTGAAGGCAGTTTAATTTTCTACTTTGCACAGGGCAATATCTCAAAGAGTAACTATATGTCAGTGCTGAACAGTATTTCCTGTTTCTTTATAAAGATGATGAGCCAAGAGAATCTTAAGCAATGTTTTCAACTTCCAGAGAAAGTTTTAGAGGGTTTTTTTAACTACAATAAAAATTTGTTGTTTACTACATCATTCCCAATCATATTGCACATTATCAAATTGTTTTATGTAATTATTCAGGTTTTTTTGTGGTCTGAAATGTCATGTTCAAGATGTCCTCTGTTTTATGGTGGCAGGTCTTCTGGACCTCTATAGTTCTGTTTTACACAAACACATTGGATAATCTAATTCTCTGTTTAGAGATTAAAGTGACATTTTTGGTCCTCCTACAAAATCCTACTTTGTGGATTTTAAGTTCAGAGCACATCTTGACTAAAAAGTTAAAAGTGGATTTTAAGTTACAGACTAAAAAGGGAAATATAAAAATAAAAAGGTAATAGTGTTTAAAGTATGCCAAAACATCAGATCAGTCAGAGCTAGGTTAAAAGAGCACAAAACCTTCCTTAATGCAGCTTCCCATTGACACACTGGTGCACAAGAGAAGAAAAATAAAAAATGAGTACTTACAAATTAGTTCAATCTGAAGTCATACCTACTTAAATAATTGCCTTGTATTTCTCAAGTTAATAAATGGCACCACTACAGGGTAAAGGTTATGTCAGTGACCTATAATGCTTGATCTCTCTGTAGAGTAGTTTCATATGTAAATTTGATAAAGGAAATTCAGTTTAGCTAAAACTTGAAAATCAACATGAGTTGAGAAATAAATGTATGCATGCTAACCTGTAAAATAATGGTTCTAAGAATATTGATGAAATAATGATCAATATTTTTTCATGCTTACTTGGAAACTGTTTACAACTCTGGGAATAGTTCTGTACTAAACTGTCCCAAACTCATCTAGACAGACATTGAACCCCTCCTAGCCTGCGATTGCATCAAAACTACTTCAGCGAGTTAATGAAAGTAATGGGAAAAGATAGGAAGATGCCAAAGCAAGTGAAATATTGCTACATTAACCTAAAGAAATGGTCATCTTTTCCCAAGACGGTGGATACTTAATTGTAATTTCTGTTAAATTTCTTATGCTAAGAGTTGATGTGTTATTGTGTTTTCTTATCTTAGTTGCGTAGCCCATTCACCAGGGAAAAAAGAGAGATGTTAAACCAGCAAAATTGCAATGTAGCAAAGTATCTGTAAATTAGTAGATTTTGGAAGTAACTGTGTGGATCTTCTGTTCATAAGTGGGGAACATCTTAAAAATGACAGTGTAAGCAAGGAGAATTAGCAAAAGAGTTTTTGTGGCATATGTTTGTATCGTAATTACACTTTTGGGGGGGAATAATTTGTTAGTGATCCTTCAGTCTTGTAAAAGATTATGTGCTTTTTCATTTGCAAGATGTGACCAGTGTAGGCAAGTTATGCTCTTTTTGTTTCAATTTCAGTTGTGTTTGTTTCTGCTGAGTGCTGATTGTGTTACACTAGATAAGGAGGTGGCACATTTTAAGGTTCCTGATTTGATACGTTCGTTCACATACTGGCAGTGCAAAAATACCTTTCCCCCTTTTTTGTCTTCATCTCTCAGCCTGTATATCATTTTGTAATCTGAGATAGTCAGGGCAGATACTAACATATTGCTCTGTGTACACTACTCTGTAACTCAGATGAAATCTTGCTTTAAACAAAAACAGATACAGCATTTTCTCACAGTTCTAGTATCCTGTCCTAAAAGAGTCTGAATCGCTGTAGTTGAGAGTTTCTGTTTCAAAACTTTCACAGTATTCTTTTATTGCTATCATGGGTTTTAGTTTCAATCCTTCTCCTCCTAATCATCTTTCAATCTCATTTAGTACTCACTGTTTTCTTGGGGATTATTTTAATGCTTGCTCATGAGAGCTATTAGAAAATGAATTTTCTTGATGCTTGCTAATTTTTAGGCATCAAAACCTGGTGAATTTTCCTTAATACAAGCCTAAAAGCTTCTGACAAGGATAAGTGTAAGATCAGGTTTTCAGGCAGTTGTAGAAAGTGAATGTGTGTGTGTAAGTATAACACAGTACAGTGAAAGCTGGATGAATGCCCAACATTGAGTTCCATTTCTATTATAAAAGTAAAGGTGTTTATAAATTCACAATTCAATTCCATTTTCCTTTACCATTATGACAATTGAATGTAAATATTATTTTTCTTTGTGAAGCTGGGAGCTACTCAAAATGTGTATTGTGCTGGTAGTTCCCTAACAGTGGACGGAATAGAACTTTGGGCTATGAGTATATAATGTAAAACTGTTTGTTTATGACAAATGCATAAAGCATTTTTATTGTTTCTAAAAATGGAGAATAATTATATAACTGATAGTTTCAAGGGTTTAAAAAAAAAAAAAGTGGTTTTTGCTTATGCTTTTCCCTGGGCTGTCTTCTCACCTTGTTAAGCTTAATTTTCTGTTTTTATATATTACTTTTTCTTTCCCCTGTCTACTGTTACAATAACAGATGTAGAGAAATCTCTCTGCTGACTATGCCTTACATGTCTCTGTTTTGAGTGGAAGCTGCTCTCATTTCAGTGTTGTGGTTCCACTAAGGAGCTTAATTATCTGTTAAGTTCAGACACACTACACCGCTAGGTTTAATTCAGCTCGTGTTATTATACCTGCTCTTCTCAGGTCGCAAACGTATAATGTTGCTTTTTTTCAGGTTCTCTATAAACAAAAACATGATGCTGAGAAAGGATTTTCAGACTATGCACGGATGAGAGAACCTCCAGATGTTAAACATGCCATGGAAGTCAGTAAACACCAGAGTGATGTAAGTACTCCCCCATCTGAAATGAGTGTGCTTGTTTTGGACGTCTGTTACAGCTTACTGAAATGAACTGGGCATGGAATATTTCCATATTTCCTTAGTTGGTATTTTTTATAAATTATTTGCTCTGAAGTAATTTAGGACATGATGTGTGTATAAAATATACTATGAGTACCAGTATGTGAATTCTCTTCTCAACTGCAGTGGAAAGTGGTAGTTACAGTTTATCAGTAGTAAGTGGTATTAAGTGTTATCACTTTGAAATAAAATTGCAGACATGGGTTTTCTGAATTCGCTTGTAGCTACTTGTACTTCTAAAGTGTATAAAGTTCTTTGTTTAAATGAGCACCAGTGTTGTTTCAGTGTTTTACTCTGTCAATACTTGGATAGTTCTTCAAGGGTGCTGCTTGGAGGAGACAAGAGAGCTGTTTCTGCCATGCTCTTGCACACTTTTATGCACATGACTAAGTTTGTTCCTGTCTCATGAATATATATCAAGTGAGTTTGTAAAAGAATTTAATAGAATAATATATGATTTATTTTACAGAATTTGAGCCATAGAGTTCAGTTTGATGCCTGCATTTGTTTATACCATTTGACCAAAGTATTTGTTTTTGTAGTTTTATTTAGATAACTTACAAATAATTAGGAGTACTTAGCAATATTTTGAAAGTTCGTTGTTTTTTTTTTTTTTCCTGCTGCTTGTTATCTTGAAGTTCTAAAGATTTTCACAATATAAAAGCTAATAATAGAATTTACATTTTTTATTAGAATCAAGTCAGGCTTGGTCTCATGGTTAAGCTAGCTTATACTAGCTTAATGCATCATTGCTTGGGGCAGAAATGCTGCCCAGATGAGAGTCTTGAATGACACAGACACAACTTTGAAGAAAAATTTCTGTTAGTTTTAGGTTTTGTAAAAGCTTACTTGTGAGAAAAGCAAATTTCAGGAGAAGATTGGTTAAAATAGTGGTGCCATTTTAAGGGGTACACAAAGCTTTTAAGAACAGCTGATGTGTAATCTTTAAAGTTATGATCTATTTCCATTCTGGTTTAGGTAACCAAATCAATTGAGCTAGGCATGTCATTTTACAACTCTTTTTTCTTGGATAAATGGGATAGTTGTTTGCTGCTAACCACGTAGAAAACGAACCTTGGGTGTTCATTTTAAATTATCTTAAATTTAGCCTATCTTCCCCTACTAACAGTGTAACACACACTCTTAGGTTATGTAGGCTGAAAACTAAATGTCAATGTTAGATGTATGTCTGCGTGTGCAGAATCTTGACAGCTGGCTGCTGATTAAAAGGCTGCTGGAAAACTTCAGGGAAGCATTATGTTTGAAGAATAACTTTTTCTTCTGCTGGGAAATACCTGCAATGGAATTCCCAGCAGTAATTTGCAACCTGCCTTGATTACAGAACTCCCTCTTCCTGTCAAACACTGTCCATCTCTGCTGTTGGAAGCATTAGGATGTCACAATGACAGAGCCTGGGAGCTGGGAGCATGAATGTCTCTCCCCATGAGCAAGAGGTTTTTTATTTACCTAGCAGAAGGAATGATGGTGAACTACTAGGAGAGGAAATAATGCTGGAAAGAGAGATATGAATCCCTATCAGAGAAGGTGGTGGGACTAGGAGGAATATGAGACAAGTTTCTGTAGCAAATTCATCATAGTTTGGGGATTAACATGCTAGTGCAAAACCTATTCCCCTTCTGCAGCTGTATATCACCTGCTAATAGAATTAAGGAAAGCAGGTTACAGATGTGAGGATAAATGAAATTCAGTTGTTTCATCTTTCACCCTTAAAACAAGCAAAAAAAGGGAATGAAGGAAGACATAGGAGGGAAGGATGTTTTGATAAATGAGACCTTTAAACAGCATGTTAGAAATAATGAAAAAAAATGAGGGAAATTATTTTCAGCCTGAGCAAACTTCAAAGAATCAAATAAGCCATCCAAATTCAACATAAAACTCTAACCAGTTAGTTTAATCTGTTTAAGAACATATTCTTTCTGGTTGCTCATGAATAGCTGCAGTGCAATGGGCAAATAACTTTATCACACATAAAAGAGCAAGTTATGTAAGTTCAGTTATTGCTCAGCAGAGTTACACAGCTCCTGTGGGTAATATTTGGGCATCATGGTGAATAGCTGTGGATTTCTTGTTTTGTAAGTACAAGTTTAATTAAGAACTGTGTGAGTTTTTATCTTGGAGTCATAATATGGAACAGTGAGCATCCAAAATGTGGAATTTTCCGAACTATTTCAGGCTATCTGTGTAATCACAGCTTTGAAAATGCAGGGAAAAAGAAGGGAAACTACTGGGGAGCTAGAAAGACAAAGCTCTTTTATCCACCATTCAGTACAGTTTACCTATGGGAACAAAATGCGTGTTTACCTACAATGCTCTGCCAACTCAATTCAACCTTTACATGGAGGGTTTGCATCTAATAGGATTAGGATGTGTTCAAGTCTATTTACTCAGCCTTAAAATAAGGCTGGCATTTATACTCAACTCTGTGAAATGTGCATTTTCCTTCAAAAATTAAAACTGTATTCAACTTACAGAACACTTATGCTGACATTTTGAAACTGTCATGTGCTGTAGGCCTTCACACCACTTTGAATATCATTAACATGCTCTCTATATGTGGGCAGACACTGTGTAACAGGGAAATACTGTAAAATCTCTGAACAATGTGATCATATAAAAGAAAATAGTTCTTATCTTTTTTATACTTAGACTGAAGAAAATTGCTCTCAAATGAATAAAAGTGACTTTTTAAATGACAGGAAATATACTTTTAAAAGAATTTAAATACTGTATAATGCTTGAAGGAAAGGATGTTTATCCAAACCAGAGTACTTTTCTCTATAAATTGTGTTTATGTTTTGTGAAGTGAATGTTAATGATGTGACTTTGGCACACAAACTCATTTGCAGAAGAGTGAAGTAGGGACCATCAGCCTACTTTTTCTGTGCTTAGCTGATGTCATTTAGCTCATCTGGAAGTTCCCAGATTTGGGACCAAAACTGGGTGATGGCCTTAAAACAATGTCAGGTCAGAAAATAGCATTTTGTCTTATGTATATCTGAGGATCATGTGAATGGAAGGACACAATTGAACAGTGAAATGATGTGACAACTAAATTGCTAAAGCAAAGAAACCACTTGGCACGTTGTGTCTATGTGGAAGCTGTACGTAGCATTTGATGAAGGTACTCAAAGCCATGCGTCACAGCTTTTTCTGTTCTATGACTTGGTCCCTCACTAAGCATTTTGAATAGAAAAACAATGTTAAATATTTTCACAGCAGTTTAAATATTCTGCTTTGTTAAAATTACTCATTCTCCTTTCCATCATTACATGGTATGTAATAAAGATGTGGTGTTCTGATTTTACAAATAAGAAAACTGCAATAGACTCACCTATGGATATTTAAAAGGCAGTCTGCAGATCTGAATTTGAAGCCCTGGTTTCTTTTCTCTTATACTTATCTACAAAACAGTGCTTCTTTTAAAATGTTAGTTGACAGTTGGGCAAACTTTTGATGTACATGTATACACTTTCCACTCCACGTCATGTCAGTGATGATAATTTATATGTTTCACTCACCATTTAAATTTGAATATTTAAGATGTCTATATTTTCTAGGAGTAAGTTGTTTTTTATGTTCAGGATATTTTGCAGTCACAATCCACACACACACAAAAAGTACATTCTTTCTGATAAAACCAAATCAACAGGTCTTAAACTGGATGTGCTTAAACACCATCAGTAATATACTCAAATGTTAATGTTTGTTTTGATGCAGATCATGGTAAAGTCAAGCTTCTCCTGGCTCTCTGTTCAGTATCTGCATTAGAAAAATCACCTTTCACTGACTAACTTTCTGCTGACAGTGGTTGTCAACAGTGAGTCCCCCTGGACCACTTCCAACTGGTGCTGAAAATGATGTTTACTCCTGATGTAATTGGGACCAATCAATTTTAAGGCCCATTACTGGAAAGGATGACTGCATCAATCTGTAATGGGCCAGAAATGTGTTTGTCTCTTTTACACAAGCCGGAAAACAGTTTTCAACATCATTTGAGTAGGAATTAGAAAAGCTGTTGCCAATGATGATTGTCACCAGCTAGTCATTTTCTTAGTGTTGATGGACCTCAAAGTGTAGATGAGAGAAGAGAGTGCAGAGACACAGCTGACAGGCCATTAGTTAGTGGACTTAACAGCTCTTAGAAAATGCTAATCAGGGACAAACAGAGACAAATGCTTTTGCAGACAGGTGTGCCCAGCTTCTTGCTGAATCCTTAAGAGGGCAAAATGTGTTCGTAGCTGCTTGTGCATATATTAGTTATTTGTTATGTATAGTTTGGAATAGTTTTGGTATTGGAATAAATGAGAAGGTAAAAGTTTTCATGAAAGGTCTGATTCTCTTAAACCCAGGTTTGCTTGGCTCACCATGTAGAAGTTTCTGTTTGTTGATTGATAGTCTGAGATGTTTTGCAGCATTGTTAGAAATCTGTTTATTTTATGGCACTGTAGTGCATTCCACTGGTATTCATGTAAGGTGAAGCATCTTCCAGACCCTGCTGGAGTAACTAGATCAGCATGTTTTTCCTCAGTGGACCTTATGCCTTTTTATAAGAGCTAGAGGTTTGGCCCTATTAAAATCAGTCTACTAATTATGAGCAGGCCCTGGATATTCTTCATGCTTTGCAAAAACTAGTTGCAATTCAGAGTATGTAATCACATTTGAGATTAAAGATAAGAAGTTTTGTTCCAATTATTGCTTCACAAAAATATTCAACAATGTAACTGCTTTTTATTGTGATTTCAAATTGGGTAGAAACCCACTTTAAATTTAGTTGGTATCTATAATTTACTGTTTTCAGCTTCAAAACTCAAGATGGTACATTTTTTCCCCTTTTAGTTCCTGCTTCTTTCTCGCTTGCATTTCCCACTTGTCTGCTGTAACTCTCCATCTAGGTCTTTCACTGCTGCTCTAAAATTGTTGTCTCAGTTTTCATATGTAAAAGCCAGCTGGAACAATTTTTTTGTAGACCTGTGGTCCTCGTGAAGAGGAGCAATTCTTGAGCCTTTGGAGATTTTTTTTGTTTGGTAGGTCCTGAGCAACCATTTGAAGTGAAGATTGAGTAAGGGCGTCGTGTAATGCCAGACTCGAAATTCCAGTCAGAGTATGAGCCTCTTGGCTGAACCAGCTCAGGACAAAATATGGCTCCTTCTCTGGGTGCTTCTGCTGTTTCCTTTGTTGCTTCTCCCCCCTCATAGGCTTCTTAACTTTCCATCTTCTGATGCCCATGGGTGCACACACCAAGCTGGTTGCTTTGCCCTGTATACATCTGTTCCCCTGCTCTCAGAAGAGCTCTGGTTTTACTGTTCTAACATAGCAGTATTAAAAAAAAAATCACTAGATGGAACAGAATAGCAGCTGTGTAATAGAGGCCAGCACAGTGTCCCAATGGGAGAGGGTCAGCATCCAGGGATTGAGGTTATTCAGGAAATGGGAAACATATTTTTTCTTTTTTTGGCCTACCTCTGACAAACTACTGTTCTGCTGCATAACATTTGTATTCTCACTGGAGTATGACAAGCTGGAGAATGGAGCAAATATATATTGCAGACATTTGTAAAATACTAGATGACTTTCCCTCAGACATAAGTAATAGGTATACTGGTTTAGGTGCAGGAAGAATAATAATTCACTCAGGGAAAGGTATAGCAATTGGCCTTGCATCTAATATAATTGGAAATGGTGAAATATAAAGGACTGTCACTGTCTTATTTCTCCCCCCCTTCCTTTCCCCAAAATTAACCACAATCCATTATTTCATGTACTATATGATCATGTCATTTGGGAGCAATAAGTGACCACATTTCCTCAACTTTATCACCACTGTTCTTGATTCTCTGATGTTAAATTCACTACATTCCTAATTTCTATTTTGAGCACATATGCTGGCCTTTAATTTGCAATTTACATGGATCATAGGGTGCTATTCAGAAACTTGTTTCTGCTGCCTTTGTGGTTTTCACCTCACCTCATGTGGTCATTAGGATGAACAGCATATAATTAACTAAATTCATGTAAAGTCCTGAATTGCAAATGCTTCTCTCTACCTCTAGTTTCTTAAAAATTAGAGAAAATCTAAACATAACCAAAACAAAAGTTCCAGTGGTTTAAACCAGCTGTAAGAATCAACTTCTGTTTTGTATGTATGTGATAATTTGGGCTGCATCCATCAAACCTATTTATTTGTTTCTTTTATCAGTGATTACACTTGTATGTCACTCATGGCAGATTAAAAATTATAAGATCTATTTGTGGGCAGGCAGCCAACAGTAAAGTCTGTTTAGCTTGTGTGCTTAGCTGAAGCCATATGGATGCAAAATTGCTTTCCTGTTGCATGTAAAATATTTGCCAAAAAGTAAATTTTTTCCTTTTCTTTTTGCAGTACCATTTCTATGAAGTGTATTTGTCACTGACTGCTGCAGTTTATGAGTTTGTTCCATTGTACCCAGAGTGAAACTTTACATTGGAAATAGGAGTGGAGGTTATAATGAGAAACTTCAAGCTGAGAACTTTCTTGCTGGTGAAATACTATCTTGAGAGGTTGATTAACTTTGTGAAGCAACAAAAGAAAATCGAAAAAATTTCCCAGTAAAGGAGGAATTATTCTTTTACTTTCTATTTCCTCTAAACATTATTTTATGTTCTCCAGCTTTTGCCTGAAACTTCAATTTTTCAGATGCTTTTGAATGCGAGGGACAAAATGTCATTAAGAATAATTCAGTAATACAACCCTTGGAAATTGGCTTAAATTGGCACATGTGCTAGAGCAGAAAAAAGTTCACAAACCTTGAAGAGGAAAAAGAAGGATAACTTGTGGAGCTCTATAATGTCCCTGAGGTCTATGCTGCTGCTGTGATTGCTTTCCTAAATGGAGAATATTTGGACTCTCCTACTTGTGGTTTAGTCTTCTGGCCAAAGTTTTCTGAGCCCATTCATGACAGTAGTGGCTTTTGCACAAACAGAAAGAGTCAGTCTTGTACTCAACATGCTGGAACACTCAGCTTTCTTGTTCCCATGATTGTGCAAAGGAGCAAATATGTGGCATTGTGTGGATGCTGAGGTGGGGTGGTATCATTGAATTACATTCAAGCTACATCTGTCTAGTACTGAGAAAGATCTTCACTCTGACAGAATTACAGTTTCTCTTCAGTGTAGCTGCATTCTGCTAGGCTGCAGTGCTCAGTATCAGAGTGGTTTATATTAAAAAGAGTACAACATAGGGAAAAAAAATATGCCATACTCTTAAACGTCCTCTGAAATTTTATAATAAAACCTAATATTTGTGTCTTTGTAATGCTTTAATTTTCCACTATGCTTCTAAGCAAAACCATTTTCCTTTTTCAATTTATATTTTATGCTTCTGAATTTCTTCCTTACTGTGTTACCTTGTGTGTGTGGGTCTTACCTTACAATCCCTGTCAGGCAGAACTCTGTTGGAATAAATTAGTCGGAGTTCTATTGAATTTGATGGCTGAGTTGACAGGTCATTCAAAGTTTATTTATAAATTTCAAACTTTATTGTTTATTTTAAGCAAAACTGTGTTTTGTTTGACAGGTATCCTATAAGAAGGATGTGCAAGATACTCATAGGTACACTGACGTGCTGAACAGACCAGACATAAAGAAGGCAACTGAGATAACAAAGATAATAAGTGATGTATGTTCTTCTTTTACTCTCTTTCTATTTTTTAGTCATGTATTTTTTTCATTCCAATTTGATCAGATTTTTTAGAATGCTGCTGAAATTCTGAAATCTCTTGAACAGAAAGCCTGCACCCCCAAATCTGCTAGGGAGGTTTGATTACCTACTTGCCTTGTAGGTTAGAAAGTTTTGGGGTTCTCCTTTTTAGGAGATGGTATGATTTTTGCAATTATTAATAATTGTTGTAAAGACAGCATGAGAATTGCTGAAGTTGGTTTTGTTTCAGCTTTATTCATGATAACCATTCTCAAGATAAGTCATATGCTTGTATGCTATGCTGCACTTCAGAAGACATCCCAAACCTTTTTTTACCTTGGTATGAGAGAAGCTGGCATCGCAGGACTCCCCTTCCTTTTCCCATCTCAGCCGGCAGCAACAGGAAAATGTAATTTCCCACTGTCCTTCCAAGAGCTGTGCAGATGCTGCTTCTTTCACGGGAGTTCTTCCTGAACTGCCCTCTCAAATTCTTTGCCCTCCCGCTGTGACCTCGACTAATGGACAGGTGAAGGAGCAGTTTGAGAAGCAGCAGTGTGTGATGCAGTTTAGTATTTTATTGTAGACAAGTCAAACAATATATATGTTAAAAAGCCTGAGTCAAGATTTTAAGTACCTGATAATTAAATGTGAGACTGACTAGACACATTTAGAGAGACAGATCTAAGAGATCTGAAAACCACCTTTTAATATTCAGGCTTTTTGAAAACCAAGAACATCTACTGAGTGTTATGCTCCATATGCAAATTTACTAATTGCTGTTCAAACGCTCTTAGAGTGGCTTTGGGACTTTGACTTCTCCCAGTCTGTTGTTATGACATCTCCTTGCTGATTCACAGTGCCTGAGTAATGCAAGAAGCCTATTTTAGGCAATGGGTAATTTAGTTTGTGGTATTGCAGAGCACCTATTGTTGATTCATCTGTGCTCTTTTCTAATGCATTGTGGGAAAAAATTGCAGCAATTTGCATGGGAGGCAGTTCAGCTAGAGAGATCACGTAACATTAACCTTGCGGGACTAATTCCGCTCTGTGACACCAGCGCGGTCTCACTGACATCCAGCAAGGCTGCAGTGGTAAAACTGAGAGTGGAATTTGACCTTACAGTTCAAAAAAGTTGCCCCTCAGACTAGTTTTATTTCAAGACTACTTTCAGCTGCTGCAAATAATCTTGTGTTAACTGTAGGCCCTGTCATAAGAAATGCTGAGCCACTGTAACTCATTCTGCCTTGATGGGGAGGACAGTATTTCTCTGGCTTAAGCTGTGCATTTGGTTAAAGTGGAATTTTGTGAATGCCGTACTTTGTGTTTTACAATAATAAATTGTATTGTTAAGGAGCTGAACCCTGAGGAGGGCTTTGCTAAGACCTGATTAGAACAGTACTGTCAACGCAGACTATTACGTGAGACTTTTTCAATTAGCTTTAATGCTTATATTTTCTTGATAAAACAAACCCAAACAATATATTAGTGACTCATATTTCACCCCTACCACCCCCCTGCCTTTTTTTTTTTTTTTTTTTTTAAGGCTGAGTACAAAAAAGGAAGGGAAGAGCTGAATAAGGAGTCTGCTGTCCTTGGAAGACCAGATTTTGAACATGCTAAAGGAGTTTCAAAACTTTTAAGCCAAGTAAGATTCTCCATCATCTTACCATGACTTCATCCAAATATCTCATTCCTAGTAATGCAAAGAAATATTTAGATTTTTAGATGATTGTCTCTAATGACCTTGAAGATTATGTTCTCAAACTTTTCGTATAGTATTGCAGTGACTGGTAAATTTATGATTATTAGGAAACCAAATACACATTTTGAAGCAAAAATACAATGAACTTTGACTACAACTTGTCTCATGAAGATGGTGCATATTCATACAGATTATCTAAGATTTCTAAAATGGTAACTGTACGTAACTTAGAGGCAAATTTTGCTCTTCATTCAATTTGAGTGGAACCTTACCCTGTGATTAATCCCACCGAACTAACTGAGGTCTTTTGTTTAGCTGTTTGCTAATGTGAGTAATGGGATCTGAATTTGGCCTGACATGTAAACCACCCGCCTTGCTTCCCCCTGAAACTGAACCTTTTATGTACCACTGTTACATATTAACCTCAAAAAAAAAAAAAGAAAAAAAAACAAAAAAAAAAGAAAAAAGGGATGAATTACTTTAGTCCTTAACTAAAAAGAAAGCTGAAATAGAACTATTCCCTCTTTCACTTAGTAGTTTTCTACTCATAAAATCTACACGTAAGACTCTACTACAGATCATCCTGACACTGTGAGAACAGATTTTTCACTGCTGACCTGTTTTTGAATTTTTTTTTTCTTTTTTTCCCTCTTTTTTTTTTTTTCTGAAGTAGTTCTTTAACAGTGCCTTGCATAATCCTTGCTAGTCATCCTGTCCAGCTTGGAGCTTTTGTAAACCCAGGAACAAATTCTGTCCCCCTGTAAGAAGAGGATAGTGCCCTTGATTGGAGAAGGCTGTGTCAGCCTTCCCAGAGCCAAAAAACCCCTCAAGTGTAAATAGTGTATATACTGGGACAGACTCAACATCAGTGATATGTGACAAATACATGTGATTTGGCTAGATACTAAATGTCTTCTCTAGAGCTAGCATAAAATGAGAATAATGTGTCATAGAGAACAAGCTGCAAAACAGTGCAGTGTCTGCAGGAGGTAGAGCTCCTTTTGCTATTATCCTTAGATACCTGTATGCTGCATGATTTCCTGTTTCACACTATTGTAAACTTTTAAGCATTACACAAAGAGAAAAAGAAGGAAAGAAATGTTTTTTATTGCTTGGTTGTTGGTGTGTTCAGAATTGAAATGAGTTTGTCTTTTTCAAATAGATTTCTGTCTTCTTATAATGGATCATGTTCTCATTTCTCTGCTGATGGGCAAGTCTGCTAAGGGATTATTTTGTGCTTAACATTGTGCAGGCTTGGAAGTCAGCCTGTGCTTTCTAGAAAAAGTCAGTGTGATGCTGCTCGGACCTGGTTGTCACTTACGGGAAAGGGGACAGTCATTCAGCAAACACCTTCAGTGGTTTTTAAAAGGGTCCATATCTAAATTTAGTGTGTAATGTCCTTTATATCTACTCAATGGCTGCCTACACACTCCTTTCCTTGCAGCCTAATTCAGAATCTCATGAGCTTGCAGCTGCCTGCTGTTGCCAATGGGACCAAACCGTAACCCTTTCCAATAGCCCTCTCCATCTTCCCAAGCCTGGCACCCATGAGATTGTGGCCAACAATCACAACAAGCAAAAAATATCAGCTGGATCATGGGGTCCTGCAGGCTGATGCTGAGCCAACTACATGGAAGGCTTCATCAATGCACTTTTTATCTCACTTTTATTAGATGTGCTTTTTATCTTGGACAATGCATGTTGCATCTGCAAATGCTTTATAATAGAGCCTCTTCACTGCCAGGAAACTGGGATGGCAGCAGTTCTAGCTGAGATCCTTCTGCAGAAGGCAGCATTTACTGTGCTATTTTAACTTCTTTAGAGAGTCCAAATGGTGCAGAAGGTGTGACAGGAAGGGAGGAGAAGTTGACAAAATGTATCTTCTGTTTGGTTTATTTGTAAAGAAGATTCTTAGTAAACCTTGGTGATCTGAACTCTGCAGTCACTGGCCCTGGCTCCAAGTTTTGGGATCCTTTATTGTCTTGTCCTCTCCTCAGTCTCCACTGCTGTGGCTGCTTGCAGTGTGTGTGATGGGGACTATGCTTTTAGCAAAGAAGGCAGTGCCTCAGCCTGACACTCTGCCTGCAGCAGCATGGAGGGTGCAAATACTGGGCAGCTCTCAGCAACGGGGGGGGTACTCAGCAATTCCTCCACCTCCTCTGAAGGGAAGGCAGTGGCCATGAGTTGTCTAACGTTCCTATATATTATTTGAATCATTATAACACTTAGACACACTAATCATAAATCAAGAGCACAGAAAAATGAAGATGACCCCTGTGTCCAAAGAGCAGGGTGGTGGGGCAGGATGAGGAATGCACCTGTGCTGCAGAAGAGGAAGAGACCTAAGTATGGGTCAGTCATGTCAGTCCTCTTCACGCAAGGAACATGGATCATGAAACAGGCTTGTAACACTTACAAGATTTAAAAAACAGTAAAGTTAATGATCCCTTTATTGTCTCCAGACTTTCTGGCTTTTAGAGTTTCCATTTGTCTCTCAGAAAATGGCAAGATTATAAACTTTTTGTGTTGAAAGTTGATAATCTCCCTTAATTGCATGAATCTATAAGCTGCGACATGCAGAGAAATATTAGTTATTTGACCCTCACAGTAAATTTGCAAAGCTGACAATTCTGATGGATGTAATGGGAAGAGAAGATGATAACATGTTTTAATGTGGTGCATATGGGTAGGTAATTTAGGGAGTATAGAGAACAGGAGCAAGAAGAGGTCAGGCAGTGTGGGTGTAACGAAGGGAGAATGCAATCAAGGCAAGCAGGAAAGCAAACAAAGCGAAGAAAATAGTGTTAATGTTTGACTGGCACTCAAGGCTCTACAGAAATCACTGTTTCCTCTCTCTCTCTCCTTTCTTTCCTTTTTATTTTTTATTTAACAAAGCTTTTGACAACAACAGCAGCAAAAATAATAGCTCCCAGAACTAGTATGTTTACCCACAGCACGTAGTAACCCTTTTCTCTTGATTTTAAATGAAATTTAAAACAGAAACCGTGTTAGACCTTGTGAAAACATGAAGCTTGTCAATTTACCGAGTGTGCATTGTATAATTTGGGCTATTTTTTCTGTTTTTTTATTTTATTAAAACAAGCTCTTGTTCATGCCTTCTTTGTCTTTTAATGCATTTTATTAGCTTTTTAAAGAGCTGCTGACATGAAGTATTCCTCTTATGGTGCATAATTGGTTTTAAGATGAATAATTTTGGATATTTGTATTTGTTGCTGAATCTGGTGCTTATTGTTTTAGGGATAAAACTGTTAGAGGTAGAATGTTTTTCAAATGCACCTTCTCTGAGATTTTCAGTAACAATCCGAAGAACCTAGGATTTTCTCAATCTTTCTTTGCTTTAAATTCTGCTAGTGCTTTTACCAATGAATGTTTCAATTTTGCTCCTTGTTTATGCTACATTTCCTTCAATATATATGTGCTCTGACAGATTTTTTCCTTTTTTTAAGATGTTTTCATATGGTCATGAGGAAATGCTTTAGCTGCAAGTGTCTGCTTCATCCTGGGACCCCAGTGGTTGAATGATTCAATTTTTGTAGTTTCTTTGTAAATCTGAACAGTGGGTGATGTCATCCACTTCTGAAACTGAACACTCCCTGTGTGAACAGCTTTGAACTACAGATTTGATTTAGGAATGTTGCTGCTAAGCTTCAAAAGACACTGCTCTGTCCAGCTGCAATTCTGACTTTTATAGGTTTTGTGCAAGGCCGTTGAGAAGTTTGTTTATCCAGGCCTTATTTAATTCCAGTTTGGTTTTTCAGGGATGTTGTTGTGTTAAAAGCCTGCAGAGCCTGCTCTTTCTTATGCAGTCTTTAGAGAGCAACCTCCACGCATTTCTTTTAAATTAACCCCCACTATATAATCGCTAAAAAAATAAACAAACTTAAGACTTTAATGAAGATGGTAAATAAGTAACCATCCTTTTAAGCCCTCATTAAAGTAAAGCTCTTGGTTAATGATGAAATTTGTAGATAAGTGTCCACTAACAACTGTCAATTCTACTCCCACTTGTTTGCTCTTCCACCATATTATAGCCTTGCTAAGACCTTCCCCCTTGAGATGGTTTAAAAATCATATGAGGTATTTTTCTTCCTTGTTTTTATTCAGAACCCTTTCTCTCAGGCATATTTCCCCTCTTTAAACTGCATTCATAACTTCACCCTGTTCAAAAGGAGGATGAATACTGTGTGCTTTCTTTCACTGTGACTCACTCATGGGCTGGCTCTTCTTTCTTCACCCTCTCCCACCCCACACTTACTTTCAAAAGAGAGAAAGAACCAGGAAAATGTTGATAAAAGAGAAAGTGTATGTGTATGTAGCTTTCAATGCAACAAATCCCTTATGACAGGTCAGTTAAATGGTGCTCTGGAGACCCTGCCAGGGTCGTCTGATATTACTGCGTGTGCTTCGCTTTGCCGCAGAGCGACCCCTGCGATGGGGAGGGGAGCAGAGGCAATGAGCCGAGGAGCCAGAGGAGCCAGCAGGGCCTGGAGCTGCCAGAGAGCCCTACTGCAACCAGACCATTGACAGTCACATTGCTTGGGCTCCTTAAATTCGGGACCCTCCTGCATGTCGGCATCAGGACACAGGGCCCTGTGAAGACTGGGTTCACTGGTTCCGCCTCTGTCCTTCAGTGGCAGCAATGTGAACTGAAATGACACTAACGAGGATTTATTGCTGGCATCTCTAGATTGAAACGTATTGCTAAAAAAAAATTAAAATGATGGCATGAAATGGCTGCAGCTGGAAGATGGCAAGCCAGTTGTGGGGAGAGGTCCCTTTGGCACCGACGCTTTCCTGCTTAACAAGACTTTCAAATACCATGTTGTGCATTTGGTCTGTGTGTACTCTTTGTGGCCATTTGTTGTCCGGGCAGAAGGCAACCTGCAGTAGTTGGATATTTTAAGTCTTGTGCTTGGTGTTGTTGGGATGTTGGTAAAGGAGTAAAAGACAATTTTACTCACTCTGCTGACTTGATCTCTGGCTTTTTGAATGACATATTACAGCACTGCCTGATTTTCATTAGAAGGCAAATTTTGGATACACCTTTTAAGAGGGAAAAGCCCTCTGATTTATTCCTTCACTGCTCGTATGGAGCATGGATTTGCCTTTGTATTCAGATATATGCTTTTGCACTTGATCCAATGCCAAGGCAAATATCAAACAATATAAACCAGATGAATCTACCAGAAGGCAATAGATACTCTCTTCTACTGTTAGTGTGAAAGATGATGAAGTTAATCATGTGTTCAGATAAATTTCTGTTTAAAAGTAGCAATGTTTTAGAATTTCCTTACTTGGAAAAACTAACCTAAGTGCTGGAATCATAATGTAGTGCTTGAACATATATGGCTAGTTTCTGTTTGTGTGGCTTAGTTTTGGTTTCTTGTTATCCTGATTAGTGAAATAATGGCATTGTGGCTAAAGATAATGGGGTTGCGTAAACGAAATCATGTTGAGGGTCTTTTGAGGCAAGGAAGAACCGAAAAGGAAAAAAAAACCTCTTCCCACAATTCCAGCTGAGAAAAAAAATTTTTTTGAAGGTTGAGGTGGCTTAACCACTTTATCAGACATTCATGTGGGAATAGAGAAAAAAGGAGTAGAGAAAAATCCGTGTATTTATTTAGTGCAGAGCGTGGTAAATTATAATGGATGTTGCATAGGCGCAGATATCAGGTGTCTGCCTAACATTCATGAAAGCAGCATAATTCAGACTGAACTTTATTCTCTTCTATTATGCCCAGCTGTTGGAAAGAAGCAGACATGTGTGCAGTCTCCAGATGTTTGATGATCACTCACAAAGAGACCAAAAGAGGGAGATACACTATTTGTGCAATTTCATATGTTCAGATTCTGAATTCAGTTCTTCAGCATGCTTTATGGCATTTTGTGATGTATTTACTTTTAAAGGCATTGTCTCCATATTTATATATTGCTTTCTTCTTCGTACATGTGTTGTCATTCCTCCTTTTTCTTTTGAATGACAAGAAAAGGTGGCAAAAGTGATGGCAGGCAGTCATTTAATTATGCTTTCTGGCACTGTAGTGAGGTGGGCGTTGTCCGCAAGAAAGGACTGTACTACAGAGAGACTCCTCAGTGTCTTCTGGGAAATTTCTGGCAGAATTAAAAATAGACCTGGCGGTTCTGGTGACAGTCTAGCATAGTGTGAGTGACACGTGGACCTGGTAGTGGGAAGTTTGATTCTGACTTGCCACTTTCAAGTGGTTGAAAAATTTTCAAGTGATTTGTTTACACATTTTACAATTTATTAATCTTAGATTTTTTTAAAAAACCACAGTTTTGATGTTAATTATGAATTGAATGATTGTCAGTGAATAGATTATTATTGCTAGTCAAACAGTTCTATTTTATTTGATTACTCATGTGAGTTGTGGTTTTGTTTCTGTTTTCTTTTTAAAAATCCTTCAGCACCAGTAATCATATATGACAATCTTAAAATTTTAGTAAAATTCAGATACATAACACTTAATTTGAAACTAACACAAGGTGTCACAGGTGTGGGTAAACTGATGTTCTTTAAACTTTATGTAAAGATTTATGAATAAAGCAATTGCATTTAATAAGTTTCTTTGTAGTCTGAATTCTCTGTGTGTTTTTAAAGTGCTGCATGTTAATATTAGACATGTTTGTTTTGGTGAAAGGTGAAATACAAAGAGAAGTTCAGTAAGGAAATGAAGAGTCACCAGTACAATCCTCTTGACAGTGCATCCTTCAAGCAAGCACAGATTGCATCCACCTTGGCAAGTGATGTAAGTTAATTGACTTTGTATTTTTCATGCATTCACATCCTGAATAACCTAATATTGGTTCACAAGTAGAATTTCTTTTTTCATTTTATGAATTACTCTGAGCTACAGTCTCTGCTATACAGTGTGTAGCATGTTATCGATTTCTTCCTCTGCTTCTGACAGAGGGCCTGCAGATCTTTTCATAACCATTTTAGATGAGATTCATCTCACTTAATTTTGTGTGTCAAAATTAAGTGCTTACCTTGAACTAATTGCCTCGTACTTCATCCGTTTTTATTCAGGAAAGAAATCAACAGGTCTAGAGGTCAATTCTTCTCACCTGTTAGAGGTGCCTGTCCTTAGAGGAGCAAAGTACTGGCATCTCTCCAATGGTTATAGAAGGAGGTTACATGAGCAGTTCAGATTTGGATGTCTGTCTTTTAGACTTCATTCTCCTGGTCGATCTTGTCAATGGTATTACAAAATACAGCAGTCACCACGTTCAGCAATGGGTGTCTGCTGCTGGAGCCAGACTAGAGAAAACATCTATACTGAATGATAATACTCTTAGATGATATTTTTAAAAGTGTGTTTAATGCTAAAAATGTGAGCTCTTCTTTGAGGCTGTGATCCCAGATAGCCAAAAGACAAGCCTTCATTCTGTAGTCCAGCATTTCCAAAGCGTGGGGCACCACGCAATGGGAACAGGAAAGACTGGTTCTGGGAAGGGTACAGAAGATTATGTAATTATTTCCAAAATCTAAATGAGTCGTAAAAAATTAGTTGAAGCAATTACTATTATAAAAATGGACAAATTGAAGTGATGAACATGATACATATGTGGAGATAACTAAAGGTATTAGTTTAAAGGATTTGTCATCCAAGATAGGTAAGGGAGCTGGTTTTCTTCCTCTAAAGTTGGACATCCAGCTCTCAGAAGAATGGAAAATCCTCCTGTAGGCTGACAGAAAGTTATCTGCTGCTGCTTCATTAAGTGATTATCTTTTGCCTTAGGTCACCATATTGCTTATACTTGCTGAAGGCAGTCTGTATTAGGTAGAATATCAAGAAGCACTTCCCTTTAACTGCTGTATATCTAACTTTTAAATTGGACAGTCAAATTCCTGAAGCAGGGAAAAAAGAACAGGAATTAAAGGTGTTTAAAAGAATAGACCCAAAGTATACTCTTGATTTAAGTGGGGGATGGGAAGGGAGGGGAGAGGAAAAAAGAAGAAAATTAATTTTAGTCTGAAAGGTCACAAAGTGTGATTTTGTTATAAGTGTCCTTTCTCGGAGGAAAGTTTGAGTAGTTCCTAAGTACTTAGCAGAATGAATCCTATACTGTTCTTTCCTTTTCTTTGAAATAATAGTAGATGACCACCATCTAGTGGCTGGGAGAGGTTGTTCAGGCAAGCATTTAATGTTTTCTCTTTCTGGATGGTCACACTGTAATACAAGCTGTGAATTATTTTATTAATCTTTGGTTTGCATAACCTGAATTCTCTTTCCAGGTGAATTACAAGAAAGATTTGGAAAGCCTACATGATCCAACATCTGATCTACCAAACCTGCTGTATTTAAACCATGCTTTATCTATCAGCAAAACACAGAGTGATGTAAGTTGCCTTTTTAAGAATGACCTGAAAAATAAATCTAGTAATGAATGTACTATGTATAGTCACTGTAGAAAACACATTTTTGGTACTTGCTTCTTGGTCTCCTATGTAGTAGGCAATAGTGTAGTAGATGAAAGGTGTAGTGAAGAAAAATGGGTTTTTAGGAAGACATATTTCAGTTATTAGAACAGATAATATATACCATGGAAGAATCACACAGACTTCTGATGTTGAATGTTTGTTCTCATATATCTGAAACATCTGGTTTTTTCTTTGTTCTAAGATCTGAAATACTTCTTTCCTTGCAAATCTCATTTGGTCTAAGATCTTGCTTTCATCTGCAAGTCTCTATAGAGAAGTGACCATTATGCTAGTTTAATATTTGGACTTTTTTCATACACAGCCTCTCGAGTGCTAGCTTACCTTTGGGCTTCTGTGACTAAACTGTTTCCCCCTCCTGTCTGAGTCTTCCAACATTGGGTCAGAAAATAGGCACGTGCTCCATTCTACCACGTAGCAAGACATTGCCCTTGATGGGGCTGGTGGTCTGACATATGATCGTGGTGAGGGTTGAAATAGGAAGGAAGAGCCAGGAAACCCCCGGCTTCTGTGCCTTGATGAAGGTTCTTTCCCACTCCAAAGCACGCATGCTGCATGTGTGGTGCCTGTAGGCTGGTTAGCTGCATTTGTCATTTTTACTCCAAAAACCACAGAAGACCTGCAGAACTGCTGTGGAGAGGCATGAGTGGGTGGTGTCGGGAAGGAAGATTGCTCTACAGTTGGCAGAAGTTGAGGGTTTCATAGACAATTAACTCTAATGAGTAGGAGCATACTGGGTCATCTTTTGAGTCAGTGTCTGCTAATGTCTAAAATAATCAAAATAATCCATCTGTACTTGATGTAGGTGTTGCTTTTTGCAGAATTGAAGCTTGCTTTTTGTCTGTTTCACTTGTTCTGTGAAGCTAACACTGACTATCCCCTTTTGTATGAGTAATAAATGAGTTGGAGTCTTTATCTTCCTGCATTCTTCATGTGTGTTTTGGCCCAAATCTAGTTTCCTTCTAGTGTATGGTAAGATTGACACTCTTTTTGCTGATTAAATGAACACCCTCAAAATGGACTTCATCAGTTTATCATCTTCTGTCTAAGGAGATAGAAACGTGGACTTTCCCTTAAGGCAAATCACATCTTGCAAAATGTATTTGTTTCTTTCGTCCTGGAGGGGTTGATTCATGATGTCCATGTGCTTGTCTGAGGACTCTGTAAATGCTAAGCCTCTGATTTTGCATTATCCAGATCCTGGTGGGTATTTTTATTTGCTACAAGCAGGAAGAGAAATGCTTTGCCAATCCCTAAGCTCTCCACTAAATATTTGTCTTTTACAGAAATCCCATTTTCACAGGATTTGACCTCCCCATGTCATTACTTTTATTCTAACACATTTTACTCTTCTTTCTCCCTGCTTTTCCAGTACATTGCGTATGTTGTCGTTGTCTCTCCACAGCTCATACCAAATCTGTCTTGTAATCTGCCACCATTGTACAAAACAGTCTTCCTGACTTCCCTGTGTTAACTGATTTCCAAAGACTGATCTTATAGTCTGGTATTTGTTTTTTTTTCCCTTCTGAAACACAGAGCTGCTTGTTAATTGCCCAGTTTTGCTGTTTCCCTGTAGTATACCTTTCTCCATTGAGCTTTATGCTTCTCATTATCTTTTACATAACAGCTACACCTGCACCAATGTGACAGAAACCTGTATGGTTAATTAAATTCATAAACTAATATAGTTGATTGAATGAATGGGTTTTCTGATTGACCTAGAGTGTAGAAGTCTGTGCAACACTATGAAGCACTTATGCTGTAATATCGATGCAAGGCTCTTATACAAGTCAACTTTCATGGGAATAAATTCCAACAGTTAAGAGGAAAGCTTGACGGGCATCCTTGGACATAAATAGACTGATTTTGACAGGCCAAACTCATCCTGGTTTTATTATTTTGATGAGGAAGAAAATGACAAGGTGGAATTCTCCCTTCATATGGTATTTCCTGGTTTCAGTTGGGATGGAGGTAGTTTTCTTCCTTAGTAGCTGGTACAGTGCTGTGTTTTGGATTTAGAGTGGAAACAATGTTGATAACACACTGATGGTTTAGTTGTTGCTGAGCAGTGCTTACACCAAGTCAAGAGCTTTTCAGCTTCTCATGCACTCTTGCATTGAGGTGGCTGGGGGTGCATGAGAAGCTGGGAGAGTACACAGCCAGGACAGCTGACCCAAACTGGCCAAAGGGATATGCCACACCATTTAGTGTCAGTCTCAGTATATAAATTAGGGGAAAGTTGGCCAGGGGATCCTTCTCAGGGAGAGACTGACCATTGATAGGTTGGCAGTGAGTGACTTTTTTCATTTGCATCCCTTGTTTTTTTCTTGAGCTTTATTTCTCTCTCTTTTTGTAATTTTCCTTTTATTACTGATGATGATGATGGTTGTTTATTCTATTTAAATTGTTTAACTGTTCTTATCTCAAACCACAAGTTTTCTCACTTTTACCCTTCTGATTCTCTCCCCCATCCCACTGGGGTAAAGTGTGTGAGCAGCTCTGGGGGGCTTAGTTGCTGGCTATGGTTAAACCACAACAGGTATATATGTAATTCTGGCATGAACTATGGAAACACAAAATTTAGCACTTTGATACATGTATAACAGCTGGTTTAATTTCACATTTAAAATCTGTTCCTATTGTAGAGACTTTGAGGTATTAATGAAATACAGGCTTAAACAAGGGGGAACTTAGATGCCTTTCATTTTATGGAACAGAGTGAATAAATAGAACTTAAGAGACTGAATCTGGTGCTTGTAGTTTAACTTAATGTAGCAAAAGGTTATGAGTTTTACCTAATTTGATTGTATAACATTTTTAAACAATTTTGTTCCATTAACTGAGGAGCGGAGTAAAAGTATGAGATCAGTATGTGTATTTCATTTGTTTCCACTACAGAAGTGATTTTGTTGTGTGACATTTATAATTTTTTCCACTAGGAGGCAAACCCAGACCATCATATGTGTTCCTTTGCTCTTCCAGTGCAAATAATAATATTTATTTTCTATATAATATAAACGTTTGACTTTTAGATTAGCAGAACAAACATTTTCTCTAGGAATGTAAAAAAGTTATTTTTATCATATCATTTTTAAAAAAATTTCATCACGACATTTTAAATTCAAATTTGACGGAACTCCCTGGTTGGTAGAAATAAAATATAGTTTTTTCTATGCTTTTTCTTTCATAGTTATTTTAAATACTATTTAAATTCCAAAATCTTCTGGATTTTGTCTGTGAAAACATTCTTGGAAATTTTTTGTTTCATTATGAATATAAGAAATCATTTAAGCAAAGCAAGTGTTTCTGTCATTTCAGCCCAGACTCTGCAGAACAAATCCATCTAAAAGAAAATGTAGTGCTTCAAAGTCAGGTATACACAACCACAAACAAACACATTTTGCAAAGAGAAAAATGCAGCGTTTTAGCAGTGATTAAATCATGCACAAACCCACATGATAGATCACAGTGATGTACAGTGCATATTCAATCAGCAGCACCCCATGATGAGAGAGGAGACCCAAGCCTAATGCAGAAGCCTGACAGGGAAAGAGAAATTCAGACATCACTGTTTTTGAAGAGACATAGAAATTAAAATGACATTACTCATTATAAATGTAATATTTTGATTTGTAGCTATTTGTTTTCCTTTAAGGCTTGTGTAGACTATTCCATCATACCCCCCACTGACTGATGGAGATAAGTAATGTGTTTGTCAGTCTTAATCAAAAGAGCGTGAATGAATGAGTTCAGAAGGCTTCTCCAAGTTTCCAAACAAAGTGTATCTGCTTTGTGAGTTAGCATAAAGGTGTAAGTTGATGTCTTAACCCTGTGTCTGTCCTTCAGTGTGATTTTGCTGCTAGGTTTAAGGTCATGGTCCCTGGTAGCTGTGAGGGGAATGTTGGTGCAAGACTGGACCCTACAGAGGCAGTAGTTTTCCTTCCCTTCTCCCTCCCACAGGTACAAACAAAAGTGCATTTGAGAATGGTGCTCTGGAGTGTGGAACAAAGACCTATGGGGCCTGGCTGGGAAACAGATTTTGTTGTTGTTACAGTAAATGTGTTGTTTTATGGAAACATAGCAGGGGATCCTATTAAAAAACTGCCAACCATTCAGACAGAGGTCATTTGACCAAACCTATGCAATTAGTTTAAGGATTGTGATTGATGCTCCTCATTCCTGTTGTCTTCAAAGTTCACAATTTCTAGATCTGAATTTTGTAGAAAAGAAAGAAATGACTCAAAAAAATATTATCTTATCTAACTGCCCTATTTCTCCAACAGGTTAAGTTTGGGAGGAGTTTTCCAAGTCAAATGAGTATGGCTAAGCCAAGATTTGTTTCCTGCTGAGGCAAGCAATCAGATCTCATATTCTCTCTGCTGTTAACAGACTTTAATTTTCCTAGGTCAAATACAAAGAAAATTATGAAAAATCTAAAGGCAGATCAATGCTGGAGTTTGTGGATACACCAATGTATCAAGTTTCAAAGGAGGCTCAAAAGATGCAAAGTGAGGTAAGCAAAAATGTGTTTTTGAACAAGTAAAATTTAGATCAACAGAGAGGTTAACAGACACCTTACTCAGGTTAAGAAGATGTATGAAGCAGAGGGTAAATTGAGGATATGGTAGAATTATACTAGGTAGTTATCTCTGCTATTCTGTAGCTCAGTTCTTCCTGTGAATTTGCTTTTTTCTCAAAACACCATTGTTTCTAACACTAGCCAGAGATTGTATGTCTCATTATTTAATTGAGAAGAAGCTCAAGTTGTCATCTAGATCGGAGATAAATAATTTTTAAGATTTTCCCTTGAATTCCATCTTTAGGGAGGGATGGTTCTCATGTGGGAACAAGTGAAGCCACAAAACCCAGTCCAACCCCACAATTTAACTGAAACATGCTCCTGCCTGTCCAGCCTGGGAAACTCATCAAGGAGGAAGGCTCCAGAACAGCACTGGCTGTCTACATCAGGCCGTGTTTTTCTAACTCTTTTTGAAAAGAACTTTATATGATGGAGATTTTGTGACCTCCCAGACAATCTAGTCCAGTGCTTTACCATCCAACCTGAGTGAGATGGATGCACCTGTGTCCCCATGCTGCAGTTTGAGTCCATTAGTTTTGCTGTGTCATGGAAAACAGATGATCTCAGCCTCTTGGTAGAAACTTCCATGAGTTTCAAACCATTACCTTGTGTGCCATTTGTCTTCTCTTTTCTCTACCAAGCAAACTGTTTCTTTCGTAGATGAGGTTCAACATTCTCTTTGGACATACCATACACATATTTTGGTCTAGATCATATCTGTTTGTATAAATAACCTAGATAATGAAATGCATAATGAAGTTGCCTATTAGCGTGAAAACTAATTTATGGCAGGGCTCATTTCTGGGTCTGTTTACAATGTCTCTTCTGAAATATGCTTGGAATTGCATATGTATGTACCACTAATTGTTGGTTTTGCTACAACAGAAAATGTATCGCAAAGATTTTGAAGAAGGGATCAAGGGAAGACCCTCACTGGATTTAGACAAGACCCCAGAGTTCTTGCATATAAAACAAGTCACTAATCTTCTGAAAGAGGTAAAGGATTTTTATTTATTTTTTCTGTTGCTAAGTTGTAAATGAGCAATAAGCAGCATCACTAGAAGCTGCTGAGTGCTGAATAACTTAAAATTTTCTTGGTAGCTAAATACAAGTCACTTCATGAGTAAAAATTGCTTCATATAATTTTGTATTCTGAAAGTCCTGTAGTAAGGAAATTATAAAGCTAAGCACACCTGAACCAGAATATCACTTTTCAGATAGATAAAGGGGTGGAAGGAAAGATTTCCATTTGTGTCCAGATGGCAGTTTTTCCCTTTGAGTAATTATTTCACATTTATGGTAGCCTGTTGTGGTTATATGGATGCCTTGAACTGCATAGAGTCACTTATACCTGACTTAATTAAAATAATTATCTATCATACATGTTATGGATAAAAATAAAGGAGACCACAATTCCATAACATCGCTGTGATATTACATAAGTGCTTGAAGTCCATTTTGTTAGAATGTACAGGTTTTCTGTATGCCCCTGGTTTCTTTATGATTTGTGAAACATTCTTAAGTTGTATGTGTCACTACAAATGAAATAATTTTTTTTCCATAGCTGAGAATCCTTCTACCTTTAGTACTTTTATATTGTTATTTAAAACTGGTTTCATGTTAGGTTTTGAGTATTGTTTGGCTCTGTGGATTATGGTTACTATTTGACCAAATTTAGAAGAGTTAGAACTCCTAGAACAGAAGAGCAGAGCTGCTAGAAATCCTGTCTTTGAATATGGGAGCCAACAATAACTTGTTTTTATTTACGGTATTAAGAATAGATCGTTTTTTTCCAAAACAAATAAAGCAAATAAAGAATTAAAAACCCTTGAACTTTGTTCCATTCCTTTCCTTGTTCTTTATACAGCTTATCCCAGTCTGTGCTAGATTTCATATGGTTAAAGAAAAAAATTTCTTTTAAGATATTTTTTATTATTCATCCTCTAATAAATATTTTATTCTGATAAGCCTGACTGTCAGGTAGGCAAGTCTGAAGTTAGGTCTATTTTGCGCAGTAGCAGTCTGTGCTACATCTCATATATGCCTTCTCACTAGGGAAAAATGAAAATGCTGTAATTTTTTTCAGTTTATCTTGCTGCTTGCTGAATGCCTGAAGAAGTGGATACTGTATGCATGGTTGGAACACGTGCTCTACATGTTCATCTCTGAAATTTTGATGTAGCTCCCCTCCTTAGTGCTATATGCATTAAGATGTTCTCTAATTCTGACCGCCGCAAGTTTATGCCTCCTTATTTAGGGGAGTAAACCATGCTTGGAAGTCAAAGGGGAAGAAAATGAGAAAATGGAAATAGTATTTCCATTATTGTATAACTGCATGAATTTCTTATGATTTTATATACACATTCAAGGAACATATTCCAAAACCAAAGATTACGTAGGTCAAATTAATTATTATCTTTCATGGTTCAGAAAAATTATGTATTTTTTCATAGTCAAGGATGTAGTTCAGTGTTTTTCCATAAAGGTTCATAATTAACTTTGAATAGATACTGCATGAAACAAGAAGAAAAACCTGGAGTTACTTAAAAATTAATTAGTTGTTCAATTATAATTTTTTTTTAACCCAGATGTCAGCTATGTTCCAGTGTATTCTGTTGGCTTCCCACTGTAGAGAATTCTGCAAATATTTCACATTTTGTAGCAATACAAACTTTCTTCTCTGGGACCAGGTTCACAACTCCTTCAGAAGAGACAGCTGAATTAAATAGGTCTGAATTAAATAATTCTAAATTAGAAGAAATTGTTTCCCGCTTGTTGTAGGACATGCTTCTGATCATCAAGAGAAGGTTCTTTAAAAATATCTGATTTCCTTTTATTTAAATAAAGAGTTTATAGGGAGATAAAGGTGCTCACTGCTGCTTATGAAATTAAATAACGTAATTAGGAGTATTGCTTTATATCTATGTAAATCCTTCTGATAAATATTTTGTGCGAAGTTCTTCAGTTTCTTTGCTTAAAAAAACCTAACCCTCATCTGGAGATGGGAAGATTAATTAAAAATCCTTACAAAACTTAAACATCTTGAACTTCAATAGGCTTACATCAGCTCTCTAGGAGCTGGGAAGAGCAAAAACGCAAATGTCTGTGGGCAGGTTCTAGTGTGCTTTGAATTTTATACTGAACGTTTGAGTACTCTGGAGGCTGCAGTTGCTGGATGTTGCTAGGTCATATCGGTGCCGTGTCTAGGAGGCACCGGAGTGATATGGTAGGAATATTGCTTCTACATTTTAATTTATCGTGAGGTTGTTTTGACAGGTCCTAGTATGGTGTTTAGGGAATCCACCCTGATTGGGATGCCATAAATGGAACAGAGGTAAAAACTGCAACACAGCATATACTGGCCTGCAGAAAGAAAATACTACTGCAGTTAAAAGGTCTGTCCAGAGATAGTCAAGGTCCCTAAACAGTGTACTAGTGCTGTATAGGACACAGCCGGTTTTCAAGAGCACAACAAAATAGATGACGACATTAAAATCTTTTCACTTTCTCAACATTGTTCCTTTGATTTCACAATTTCCAATTCTATTTTAAGTCTGAAATCTGTACTTCAGCTAATTCATATTTCATAGAAATTTCAAAGAGACTCTTCAGATGTTTAATAAGTGGCATTTCTTTTCAAGATCTTGCGCAAAATAAGAAGTGGTGGAATCTCTCTCTCTCTCTTTTTTTAATTTTTTTTTTTAATCCTTAGAAAGAGTATCGAAAAGATTTGGAAGAAGGGATGAAAGGAAAAGGAATGACAGTGTTTGAAGATACACCAGATTTGATTAGAGTGAAAAATGCAGCTCAGATACTAAATGAGGTATGTTATGCTAGTCAAGGTTATTAATATCACAGAAGGTTCACTTTATGTTAAACTCAAAAGATTCCTTTTTAAAATTTTTTTTTTTACCATAATCTACAATGAAATATGTAAGTATCGAAACTAAGGCTATTTCTGTTTTGCTTGAAAAATATAGTAAAGCTCTGAATAAAAAACAACTTAGGACAAATAATTCAGATTTTCGGGCAATTAGAAGGTCAGTGGAGATTGTTGGTGGGGTCAGTCGACCCAGCATTTGGAGCTGTGCTCTGCTGGGTGCAGAGCCTTTCCCAGTGCATGAGCTCGGGTGGTCTTCCAGAGATCCAACGCTGTCTCTGAGGAGCAACAGCAGGGCTGGAGGGTGTAGGGAGGGAATAGGAAAGGCAAAGCTAATGCTGCATGTTATGCCTTTGGGGAATCATTTCAGAATAATATATATTTATTTTCTATATCGATCTATTTTATTTTAATTTTGTATTTATTTATTATATATATATTTTTATTTGCACGCACACACACACCTACACACACACACCATATATATACATATATATAGATATATATATACACACATCCATAAAAAACAGAGGGAATGCCATGAATAGGGCCAATCTGACCATTGTAAAGACGTGCAGGAATATATAGCTGTAACTCCCAGGATTATCTTTTCCTTGGTATTTTACCCAATATGAAGCTCAGAGGAAACATCTGCCAGCCCACCTTTAGCAGATAGGAACTGAGAGATGATGTATTCCTGCAAGTTAATTTACAGTTCTTTCAAAACAAAGTGATTTGTGAAGCAGAGTAGTTTGTTTTATCACATTTATTTTCACATCAGAATGAGACAGAGATGGAAAACTGAAAATCTTTTTGCTCTTGTTCTTGTAAGTGATCAAACCATTGTATGGAGTAGAAACATATTTTCCTTCTTTTTCTAACTAATGTAAAACCTAAAAATAATTAACAAACAAGAAAAGTAAGGGGCATTTTTAAATTATATGTATTATATGTATTATATGTATTATATCTATTATATGGATTTACTTTGAAAAAAAAGAGTTTTCCACAAGCAGTGATGAACTAGAATAGAAAAAAGGATGGTTACTACCATAGCAGTAGAAATAGCACTGGCTGAGAATATTTTTTTTTAAAAAAGGTTCAACCACTGTATACAATATTTCCATATTACTTTTTAATATAATTTGCTGATGAACAAGGGACATATCCTTGCTTGGATAAGCTGAAGATGAAATATTAATTTTGTTTTCAGGTTATTGATGATTTATAATTTATGTTGTGAGGAAAAAGCAGCAATCACAGATGAGGACTGCCACTTGCCTAATGGCTGTGATTCAGGAAAGACCTATTAAATGAATAAATTACAACTTCCTGATCTGGAAGTTCACTGGAAGCAATTCTGTATGGTATTAAATTTCTAACATGTAGTCTTGTCATAAATAAAATATTTTCTTAAAAGTAAAATGTGTTTCAATTAGGTCGGCACCAAGTACCAACTTATTACACCATGTTCTGCAGAGCTAAACTTCCCCTTTACTTTAGAGGATAATTGTAGCAAGCTGTATGGGCTGATTTTCTCCCACCCCTTGCCACATTAAAAATTCATTGATAGAGGCTTGTACATTCAGTGAATAACTTTTAAAAGTTTTCCTCCTGTAGTTTGTTACGTGTTTTTTCTGACAACAGCTTACCAAGAGTCTTGAGAATTGTGACTCTTGAGAGTTTTGATTGACTATAAATCCCAAATTTCAATGTCTTGTGGAAAAAAATCTACATGTAACTCTCTGGATTCTGTGAATATAATGTACAAATTCTATCTTCACAGAGACAATACAGGAAAGACTTGGAAACTGAAATTAAAGGGAAGGGCATGGATGTTGGTCCAGATACACCTGAGATAAGACGAGCCAAGAAAGCTTCTGAAATTGCAAGCATGGTCAGTACCATTCCTGGGGCAAGCTTTCCATGTGACAGAATGCAACAATAGATTGTGATTGAGAATTTCATGTGGTGACCAATCTAGGCAGTACTAAAACCACAGGTTTCTTCAAACAGCTAATCCATTGAGCTGCAAAGAGTCAGACAGTTGCGTAATCAGTGTAAGGGGGGAAAGTTAAGACTTCCCAGAACTTTCACTTTTTGCAGGTTGTGCTTGTTCCTCATGAGCCATGCCTCACCTGGGGTGTTTTTGGTCACTGTGGGCCCTGCTGCTTTTAGGTCTAAATAGCTACTTATTCAGTTAGGGACAAATGATGAACAGAGTTAGAGAGATGCTAAAGCATTATGACGTCAGTCTTGCAAAGCACAACAGAGGGAGAAATTCTCATCTACATGTGTCTGACTGTGGCTGCCAAAACTGCAAAGACAGTAGGGTAGATGTGAAAGGCTACATCAGATTTGAAGTGAGCAGTCTTTTAAAAGACTTTTTTAACCCATCAGCTAATACAATGTAGGCATCGCTTGGATAGATTCTACAAAACTAGTTCTGTTGAATCATTAGCTATTTGGTGGTTTATGAATGCTGGTCAGTGGAATCATATCGATTAAATTGGGAACAATTTAAGAATTTGGCTGACAGCTGTGAGTATTTCCAATGCTATTCTTTTCAGAAAGAATACAAGAAAGACTTGGAGAATGAAATTAAAGGAAAGGGAATGGAAGTGGGTACAGATACTCTTGATATACAACGAGCCAAAAAAGCTTCTGAAATTGTCAGCCAGGTGAGTATACAATTAATTGCTTTAAGATTACTTTGAAAGTAAACCACATTGAGCTGTTAAAAAAATAAAATCTTCTTGAACATTTTTAAGCTAAAAAAATCAGTGCACAATAAAAATATTAAATTAAAGAATTTGAAGAATTTATTTTATAGTCTGATCAGCACTATCAGCATAGCTTTGAAGACAGAGTGATCGGAGAGTTGTAGTATTAGTTACATTTCTTTTCCCCCCTTTATTTTTTCTTCAGAAAGAATATAAAAAGGATCTGGAGACTGAAATTATAGGAAAAGGGATGCAAGTTGGTCCATATACTCCAGAAATACAACGGGTCAAAAGGGCGTCAGAAATAGCAAGCCAGGTAGACATAATCAAAGGTTGAATGTTTTAATTCTGTGTAACAATGAGTTATTGACATACGTTGCTCAAAATACTTCTTTTCTGACTCTGTAGGGGCTTTTATACCCATAATAAATTAATTTACATGCAGGAAATGTCTTAATTGCCTGATTCTTATTTATACTTAGGCCTGTTACACCATGTAAATTGAATTTAATTGTTTACCTCTACCTGTAGTTCTTTTTACATTATGTGATTACCTAATGTTACATTACCTATATCCTGACAGTGAAGAGAAAATATATATGAAGATACACTATGTATGAAGATATATATGAGGATATAATATATATATATGTATATTATATATTTTTTAGTGTGGGGGACAGTGGTGGGTGTCCCACACAGACAATGATAACAGTATCATGGAGGAGAGTGGTTTAAGTAAATACTGGACAGGGATGAGGAGGCTCATCAGCAATAAGCATCTTTTGTGCAGTTTGGATATCCTGAGCCAAAAAACATAGACATTTAAAAATTATTTTTTCAGAAAATGTACAAAGATGAAGCGGAGAAGATGCTCTCTAACTATTCTGCTGTCCCAGACACTCCTGAGATGGAGAGAATAAGAAGTACTCAGAAAAACATCAGTTCAGTGAGTAATAGTGCTTCTCTCTTTGCTTGTAACTTTTCAGATAGTTTTAGTTTAAATAGGCTCTCTTGTGCCACAGCGTGAAACAGGGAACTTATGAGTAAAAGTCCTTTGAACCATTTGCATAATTTTCCTGGCAAAAGCTGTATCACTCATTTCTTTCAGTTAAAAAAATACCCAGCTTTTCTAGGTGTGACACTGTTATTTTGAATTTCTAAACCACTTATACCACCTTGCCAAGCCGCAGTTATTTTTAAATGAAGATTTTTTTCTTTTTCCGTTAAGCCCCAGGAAGTACTTTATTTAAAGGGAAAAAAAAAAAAAATCTAGGGCTTCTTACTGTACATATAAGATTTTTCATCTGTTTCCTATCATATGTACTGAGCATCAAGATTGGGGTATAAAATTAGACCAGATCAGATTTCACAAATATATATAATGATTTTATGTTACACTGGATATATTTTTAAATTTTCTGCTAGATTTAAGTTTCAGTTTATCCCTAAATATAAATTATGAGCTTAGATTTCTAAAATTGCCCAGTTTGGGATGTATTAAGTTCCACTTCCTTTTTGGGCGCATTAATGCTGCTGTTTATAATTCTGCCTTTGCTTGTAGTATAACAGAGAAGAGGAGTAAATCTAGCCTTCAGAACAAAAGGCCAGTCAGTGGCTGTTTTTTATGGCAGACTAAGTAATACTAATAACGCCAGTGATTTGAGAGAAAGGAATATAAGATACTCAGATAATTTTAGTATTATATGACACACACGTTCTTTAACTTAGAGGTATCCTCAGCTTCTTCAGCTCTCAGAAGTATGAGCTCAGTTAGTTTCTCCCAGAGGTGTTTGTCTGCAGCTGCCCTGTACAGCCGAGGCTTCTACAGGGGAGCAAGAGCCTGTCGGTTGAGCGAGGAGATACCTCTCTGAGCCTGCTCTAGGCTGTGGCCACTCTTGTGACATCTCCAGCCATTACCTGCCCTTTTTCTTTGGATGAGAACA
The DNA here is from genome assembly GCA_013397795.1 of Orthonyx spaldingii. Lineage (NCBI taxonomy): Eukaryota > Metazoa > Chordata > Aves > Passeriformes > Orthonychidae > Orthonyx > Orthonyx spaldingii. The sequence goes on along the minus strand of VZTJ01011335.1, from coordinate 2,118,461 downwards.
GCTGAAAGCTACATCTTCCTAGCAGGAGATCTTGACAGACCCACTGGCCCAATTTTGCTTCCTGTCATCTGTTGGCTGCTGGTTGTGAATGGTACTCTGCAGCATAGTGTGACAGTGATTATCACCATTTCTCATGTCACTGGTGTCCTGACAGGCTAGGCTGCAACTCCCTGGAACAGAGGGATCCAAGCTAGCCTCTGTGATCTGCTTTCCTCCCTGCTGCAGCCTTTGATAGCTTTTGATGAAGTCCTCAAGTAGGTCAGTGGCTCTGGCAGTGTGAACTCACTAACAGTTAGGTACCAGACTTAATGAAGACAGGTATCACCACTTAATTAAGCCTTGACAAGGCTCTGACGCATTTGAACCCCTTGCAACCCTGTAGGCCAGTCTGATCTTTCAGTGCCAAGGCTGACAATTATCCTCTTTGTTAGTGTTCTAGATAATAAATAAAATGTTTTGTGTTTGAGGTGATTTGTATTTGCTTTCTTTTGTGATTGTCCTGTTTCTGTTTGTAAACTGGATCCTCCGAATGTAGGAAAGCTGTAGTTTACAGCTGTGATTGAACTATCTTTTTTCTTCTTTCTCCATGTTTTAATCTTTTACCCTTCTGTGCAGTTTAGATGACAAAGGTAAGTTACTTCTTACTGGGTTAAGATACAGCTGGAAGCAGCCCAAATATATAAAAAAATAATGACCCCTAATAGTCTTCTGATTTTTGGATTTTGTCTCAAGTATTTTTCTGCCTTAAGGGACAAAAAAAAAGGCAACTAGCTCTGCAGATAATATCGTTGCTGCTTTTAGCTCACTAGCTCATTTGGCAGATGATTTATAATAGGATATTTACTTCACAGTCATCTCTTTCATAGAAGAATTCCTGTCTCCAACATATTTTACCAATCCTTCCTTGGTAGAGGAGAAAAGTATATTGTAGTCCAGTACACAATATAAATCTTTCTAACTGACATGGTGCAGAAAGATTTTCAAGTTCTTACCATAAACTGTCTCTGTTCTCATATGGCAAAACAAAGTTCTAGATTGTTACAGGTTTTCTGAATAGTTAAAAACTTAGTTGCGGACATTCACTCTCCTCTAGAATATTTGGCAGTAGTATTCGCCCCAGGCTGTGGAGAACTTTAAGGAAGTAGAAAATATTAAGCAAGAATGATGTTTTTATTGTTTAAGGTTTCTTGATAGGAAAAGTTAAATAAATCATGGTTTAAGAAAGGCAGAAATACTAAATGGTAAAGGTTAATTTTATTAACTCCAGATCAGACTTATTTTTTACACAGACTGACTGGAAATACTTACTAAAGTGGCAACAGCTGTGACACCAAATACTGAAAATGAAGTAAAACTTCTTTAGGAGTTTTGCAGCATGAACTGGTGCTCCATGGTTATTTAAATTATAACCACGCTTGCAATTTGTGGAGCAGTCATTTACTGTCTCTTTCAGTAACTTCAAATGATTGATTCTACTGATGTGCTCTGTATTTATCATTTACTGAAACAATTGAGAGGAGAATTGTATAAACAGCATGTGTATCTTTTAAGAAGTGAGTTTTGATTTTAGATACAGTCCTCAGCTTTCTGGCTTGAACCTCGGAGTCAAAAATTGCATGACTTGGATTGTAGGTCTGGTTGTTGTGGCTATTTTTCCATGAATATTTCAATTTTCTAGTGTGTTAACTTAGAAATAATAGCAATGTCTGTTCTCACAGTATTTTAAGTTCTGAAGACTAAAGAAACCAAATCAAATCCTGCATGTACATGTACCTTCAATTACATTGAAATGAATGAAATTACTCAAGCATGAAGTTAGATTTGTAAAACTTTATAGATTAAATTTTAATATTTTTTCCAAATTTAAATGTGTCATTGCAAGTACTTAAATTTACTGAGGTCAGTCTAAAGGATGAGAAAATACTATCTGGGTTACAGTTGAAAACAAACAATATTATCATAGTTATTGATAATTAGTCTGATTTATGAAAAATTAAAGTATTTGCTTTCTTAGGAAGATTTATAGTCAGACCAATTTGGAACTTGGAAAATTGCCTAGCCCTTTTATGAGAACTTGTATTTGCATTGCTAACAGTCTCATAATTATCTTCTCTTTTGGGGAAATGAAGGTGTTTTATAAGAAGGAAGTAGGAGCTGGCACAGCTGTAAAAGATACTCCAGAGATTGAAAGAGTAAAGAAAAATCAACAGAATATTAGCTCGGTAAGTGCTATTAACATAAATTATTCTTACATGACTAAATGGAGGACCAATTTTTTTTTTTTCATCTTGTTTACTATAAAATTATTCATTTCTATATCACACACCTCATTCAAATAGTGGTCCACTGGATTTTGTATATAGAGCTCTATTCTAGCACAGCTAGAGCTCCTCTCTAGTCTAGTTCTTCTGTGTCCAAAGGCAGAGTTTCTAATTGAAGCATTATGAAAAGTAAGAAAATATTTTAACTAAACATTTGAGGAAAGTGTTTTGTCTTTCAAGAGTGAGAAATGTGACATGTATTCTCCCATATGACAGACTGAACAGCAGTTGTATTTGCAGTTTAGAAAAATACCATGTGACAAAAAAGAAAATCTGTAACATTCTGTTAGAGGCTGCACATATTGCATAGGATTTGAAACAGTTTGCACTTCAAGAAGAGAAAAATTATGTCCAGGCTTGAACTATGTGAAAAGGTGGAGAGTTGGTGCCTCTTTACGTGCTGGTGACAAGTTGATCTGTGGATCTGATGAGATTGGTTCTGAATTGATGCTGTTTATCTACGGATGCTCAACGGCACTTTAATAGGCAACTAAAAATGAAATACCAAAATAACTGTTTTCTTCAAATAGAACGTTCTCTTCTGATAAATATGCAGCAAAACTTGGAAAAAACCAGAAAAGTGACTGCCAAGCAAGAAACTGCATTGTTCATTTCTTTGTAATATTTGGTGGGGACTCCTCTGGGGCAATTTTTTATGTTTGTAACATGACTTCTGATGACTAGATGTTTTTTAAAAGTAAAGTTTGAAAATAATATATACACATGACACTATGTTGTGTTTAAATATTAGTTGAAATATGATTGAGGGACTCTGGACACCTATTCTCGTAGAATTTAATTGTTTAGTGAATAGTGTTAAACACTTAATTTCCCACCAAAGTAAGGTGAGGTAGAGAATTCAAAAAAAAATTTTTGAAAAGTTCATATTTTCCTTGGAATTTCTTTCTGCTCTATGCATCATTTTTCATCTCATCATTTTGAGTCACAGTGCAAGCTATCATGTGTCCTAAATACTGAAATAGTTGGATAGTTGAATATTTGAAATCTTCTGGTTGAGAATATGTTGGTTGCTTGATTTGAGGGTGATTTTTTTTTTGTTTGTGTGTTTTTATTGTTGTTTTGTTTTTAAATTTTCAGTTAACCACAGACTTTTATTTCAAGAGTAGTCACATAGACACACTTATCAGGAGAAGTCTTACTCTAATGTTTTTTCACAATATATTTCAAAGTGAAATGGAAAAATAGTGTACACTGTTCTTGCTATTTTAGAAATCCTAAATAGTGGTGAAGAGGGAAAAATGAAAGGTTGATCAGTATGGTAGTAAACAATTTTAATAAAAACATACCAAGGGAAGCACAAAATACATTAGTGGTGTAGTGGTACAATGTAAGTAGCACAGCCTTTACCTTGCTAGACTTTGTGTAGAATTAATGTTTTACAAAAGTATTTTATTACACGTAGTGTACTTGAATTTACTTAAGACTTGTATATAATATTTATTAGAGGTGTAGAATGCCAAATTTAAAGGCAATGTACAAGAATGTTTCAAATTATATGTCAGTGAGAGGGAAATTACATTGTGCGGTAAGAGGGAAATTGTATTGTGTAATTTACAGGAGTCCCAAAGGAAGGGTAAATTACACCAATTTTGAATCCATTAGGTTTAAATATTTTACACATATTTTTGAATTTAGCCAGAAGAACTTGGGACAGCTTTAAAACTACTTTCTGAGCTAAATGAGACTGTGGAATGTGAAGCAAATTTGCAGTTAAAGAGACACCAGGGCACCAAAATAACATTTACTGTACAACCAACTACACAAAAAAGTCCATTGAATCATGTTCTGAAAGTGATCAGATTCTTCCAGGTTGCATATGTAGGAGACAAACATCAGAAGGGTGTTTTCAAAGCCTTAAATATGAGGTGGTGACAGCCAAGGAGGTTGAGCTCATCTCACCTGTTGTGATGATTGACTTGGAAGAAGCCAAGATCTCACACAACTTTGAAAACAAGCAACAGACCCATGGACTGTAGCTGAATCTGAACTGAGAAGCTACAAATAACTACGGACTTTTAAAAAACTTGTTTGTATTGAGGGGCAGGCAGGGTTGGACACAGCACTGGGAAGAAGAAGCACTATGGGAGAAGATTCTATTTGTGTTTTAGTTAGTGTGAAATCCGTGAGGAAACCCCTGTGGTATGTCAGTCAATACCACAAAGCTGGGATCTGATTAAAATTCAAGTAACAGACATTTTAAGGACAAGTAGCATTGCCAATTTGTAAACTTACCTAATAGTCTCTATTAAAAGACCCTTTTTTCCAGTGCTTTAGTATTTTTGCCAGTCCTAAACTGTCTGGACTGAAATTTTCCATTTCTGGTCTGTACTTTGGGCTGGTTTGGTTTTATTTATTTATAAATTTCAGTCAAAGCAGCTTCCAAGTATGAGCTTAGAGAAAAACAAGTTGTTTTGTCTGTGCTATGAAATTGGGCACTCTCCAGAAGTAACATGTCTTAGAGAAGAGAAAAATTGAATTTAGAAAAAACCCAGTAAATATCTGACAGTACCTTCAAAGGCATCAACAATCCAGACAACTACATTCTCATTTGTGTGTCTGCGTGTGTTTTTAGAGAACCTCAATGAGATTTTGAAGTCATCCACCCTTTTAGGAACATGTAAAAGGCTTGGTTTCTGAAATGGACTGGTAGACTCCATAGCAAGATAATAGTAAGACCAAGTCATTGTCCAAGTGGTGTGGGTCTCCCAGTGCAACATCCTAATTATCATGAAAATAGCCACAATTCCATGTGATTTATATTCCCACTGTAAGAGTTTTAGTACACTAGAATTGTTACATGCAGTCTCTGCTGCATGGCATCAAACTAGATGCATTAGAGACCCTAGCAGACTGTTTTAGAAATTAAATATAAGTGTTCCTTTTCAGACCAGTGGTGTTTATAGATGTGGTTTAGTTGTGCAGTATGTGTAAGGGAGAGACTATAAAGTGATTGATGTGTTTTAGTGCCTGTCTCTCTTTTCTTTAAATTGCTAATATTTTTGTAATATCTATTGTGCAGATTAAATACAAGGAAGAAATTCAGCGTGCAACAACTATTTCTGATCCACCTGAATTAAGGAGAGTTAAGGAAAACCAGAAGAATATTAGCAATGTGTGCCCCATTTTCATTGCTTACACACTTCTCTCTGCTGTATTAAATGTGTTTGTGTCTTGGTGAATATGTCTGTGGTGTTTGTGCTAGTTTCTGTTTGTCCACAAAGACTAATTTAATCAAGTGATGGTAAAATGATAATTTCTTATCCTTGCACTTTGATTAATAACAATGAGAGTCAAGTATTCCTGTTGAAGTAACAATTGTCTTTATTTGAAATAGAAGAATTGCAGAAGGGTGAGTACTAAGTATTGTGTGGAAAGATGGGATTAATTATTAAGGAATGGAACTTTCCATCCAAATGCAATCTGGTCTTTAGTGATGTCTAGCACACTTATGTATTTCTATTATTTGGAAATCTGTGTTGTAATATCTTCTGACATGTTTGCTAGGTTCAGTACAAAGAACAGCTCTGCAAAGCTACACCTATGAGTGTCACCCCTGAGATGGAAAGAGTCAAGAGGAATCAAGAGAATGTCAGCATGGGAAGTTGCTATCGTTTAATCCTTTGTATAATTTTTGAGTGCACAAGATGATTACAAAGTTCTGCTTTCTGAAGCTGTGCCTTTTCTTTAGTTAGGGGGAAACGAATATATTGTAATGTATTGAAATTCAAGTAATAGAATTACTTGAAAACCCTCTTTTAGGAAGGAATCGTGAAAAGGCATTGCTTGGTTTGGGAAATGGCAGGTGAAGGACCACATATTCTGTTAAAGAAATGGCTGCAATGCTTTGACATGTTATTCTGTTCCTTGGATATTTGCAGAAAATCTTGACCAATTTTTTTTCTTTATTTTTTTAAAAAGAGAATGTCTATTTCCAGTTTTATTTTTCTTTGCTTTGTAAAAAATTAGCTACAGTTTTGCTCAAACTTCTGCTCTCTTACCTGGCTCCTTCTGGTTCCTCAGTACCTTTCCCATCAGCATTTAGCATTTAATGGCTGACATAACCATTAGAAAGTCATATGATTTGCAGGAGCACAGAGAAGGCAAGGACTGGAGCATGCTACTGCATTCCTGCACTGATGAAGCTGTGCCCTGTTAATGAGTCCTTGAGAGACCAGACACTCCCCTCACTGAGAGCTGCCATCAGCATCGTAGTTCATGGGTCCACAAATAGCTACAGTGTTTCCCTGCTGCATTCACCGAGATTAATTTTGAATCATAATTTTCAAGAATTCTGTCCCTCTAACTCAGCTTCTGGATTGTTGTTGAAATATCTAGCTTTTCTAAAATGTGTTCTGTTAGAAAAACCCCCTATTTTCCCAAGTGATTCAAGCCAGTCTGTATAGTCTTTCTACTTACATTGTCTTTTACTTTTCACCAATTTTTGTGTTGTGCAAATTTCACTGGTAAGTTTAAATTCTTTTCAAGTCACTGGAATAGCTTTGAGTGAAGATTCTTTAACTTCAGCCATTTCTAGAAACATTAATTCTTGAATAGTCATTTCACCTTTATAAAGGTTAGTTTGCAATTTTAATCCATTTGAAAGCTTACCATCATTTTTATAAGGCATTAATTTTTCAGTTGGAATACATTGATATGGACAGACCAAAATTGTGTTGTGCTGGAAGAGAATTACTTAAGCAATAGGTGCCGTACTGCCACAGTGCACTGCAGAATTATGAGCATAATGCATCTGCACAGTTAACCTTATCACTTAAACCCAAGAACTTATTTTTGTATGGAAGCAATTATTTTGCATAAAACTATATGAATTGGCATAAATTTGTTTCCTGAACCTGTAACTAAGTATTTACCATATCTGAATTCCCAGCATGTGGGGCCAGGGTTAACATGAGTTTGGTTGGTCTGTCAATGGTCCTGTCCTCTATCTGCTTTAGATCCTGATCCAGCCTTGAGTGTGCATTTGGTTAATGCATCAAGTGTGTTTTGTTACCAAGTGATAAAGGGGATATTCCTACAGTACATTTAAATAAATACATGGTGAAATTAGGCTGGCTTCACTTGGCAGTTTTCTAATGTACTGCATCCTCTGTGTTTAATCACTTTTGAATATGTAGTATATAAAATTTAGAACATAGATGGAGATACTATGGAATTTCTGTGTCTTGACAAATATATATTTGCAGTGTACCTTGCTGAAATTCAGGTTTTCATATGCTCTGCTTGCCTTTACTGCATTATTTGTGGCTTAACCCCGTTCCAAATATGAGATATTTCTTTATACAGCCAAGGACCAGTCTGGTAAATGTCAAGATACTGTGTGCGTATGTGGGTATATATCCACAGAAATGCATTAATAAACATCCTGTACTGAAAAAAAATTCAAGGTTATCTTTTAAAAATCAAGTTTTGTAAACTTTAATAAACTTCATATGCATTTTAGCTTTTCAGTTGTTTCCTGCATGACCTTTGAAATCAGGCATTTTTATATAAAACAATGAGATATTGCTATAGCTGGAATTGCATGAATATATATTTTATTCTGTTAAATAATAGGTTCACTACAGAGAGCAGCCTGGCAAAGCTACTGCTGTGAGTGTCACTCCTGAGATAGAGAGAGTCAGGAAGAATCAAGATAATATCAGCTCGGCAAGTTGTTTGAATCTTTTTGTCATTCAGATTTTCAGTCATTGTAGAAATATAAACATGGATATGCTTTTCCTTTTACATTTGATGTGTCAAAGGAATCCAACTGTATCATTCACTGAAGAGATATTGGTTTTATTCTTTGAGGACATGCACTGCACATATGTGCAACAAACATATTCAGGGTTGTCTGATTATTCTTACAAAAAGTGAGTCGTGCTGGTATCAGTATTTTTCAAGGAGAGAGTCAGTAGAGGTCAGTCGTTCTTTCAAGAATTTTTGTCTCTTGTTAAAAAATTTGAGTTGCTACATTGCAGGAGTGAATTGCAGTAAAGAACAAAAGAAATGAGAATTTAACCTCAGTGCAAATGTCTGGTTTTTTTTGCAATTCAAAGCATGGAAGTGTCCATTCCACTCTGTGACATGTCACCTATGTTAGAGCTGAGTAGTTCTTAATAGGTCCCATTGCTAAATACTGAAGAGTAAGATAATATATATTTCTTGGCTTTTATGACAATAAAATGTAATTGCTACTACAGTGGTGTAAGAAGCAGGAGACAATTCTATTAAGAGCAAGGAAGAAGTGCAAAAAGCATGGTGAAGTAAAGGATAAGACCAGTTATGTTGCAGTCTGTCCTCAACACTGAAATAACATCAGTGGCAAAGTTGCTGCAGATGGTAAATAGAAGAGATTTCAAGCAGAACCACTGTGTCAAGGTGGCAGTAGAGAATTACAAGTAATGAGCACTTCAGAAATGAGTGTAGGAGTGAAAAGTAGGTTAGATTTGTCAGGAAATATGCCTAAGGACAAAGGAACAGAATCTGACGTAACTGCACATATCTTAATCATGTTCTTAAAATGCTCATGAATATTTACCAAAGTCAATTAGTTTTGAGGTGCATAGCTGAAAATAAGAGGAAAACTTCACAACAATTCTAGACTTAAAATAATTTTTTAATTTGTGAAAATGAAATGTGTTTTGCTAAGCGGCTCCTTCACTTTGGTTCTCAAGATTTAGAGGGATAAATACTCCTCTATGTTAATGAACAAGATGAAAATTAACCTGTGTTGGCTCTAATTATTCTGTCCAAAAAATGCCTTTTATTCAAAAACATATATAGCTGAATATATTTGCTAAGAGAATTTACTGTTTAATTAAGAAGGGTTTGAAGAATATGCAGTACAATATGTTTTTGTTTCTCATACATTACTTCAAACTTACCCGTGAAGCAGACACCAAGACATGTATTTTCATGGGTGTGCTTTCTTAGCCAATATGTAATCTTAAGGACAGTTAGACAGTTTCAGTACATGGTTTCTCTCATCACAAATGCCTGTTGAAATAGATTTGCACAACTCATTTGGGAAGTAATACTTGGAGTGTGAATACATAGGTAAATCTAAACTATTTACTAACACAATACACAGGTTATGATGTGTTGTAGGAGCTAAGAGAGGCCATTGGCAGAAGAAGTCAACAAGACAGAAGAAACTATAAGAGTACTCATTCCAGGACCAATAAGTAGGATCAAATACTTTTGCTATTTTAGAATTTTGAGTGGGTTTTTCCCCTTCTTATTTTTAAGATAATTAACCTTACATCTTTACTAGTCTGTAAAATGCCACAAAATAAGCTAATCAGGAGAAATGTGACATAAGAGATTCTGCACTTACTGATGCACAAAACCAGAGCCCAAATGTTCATTTTGGCAATAGAATATTCAGATTCTTCCCAGGCCTATTGCTTTGTGCTGCTAGTAAAGACTAGGAGTAAGAAGGCTTCCGAAGGGATTGCCTGGGGTTCTCAGGTAATCCCAACATGGAAGCAGACTGAGAACAGACTCTGTGTCTGTCTGGGTAATAAGAAGGTAGCTATCATCAGCCATACAGTTATGTTTTTAGGATGTTCTAAGTCACAGTGGTGTTTTCTTATTATTTCTTTTATTTTTCAGTTGATAAATGAATTATCTCACATGTATAATTTAAATGGTCACAGATTTCAGCTTTTAAATAAATACTTTTCTTTTGAGTAAGTGATTGATGGAATAAACGTGTCTTTTTGGCCTTACCAATATACAACCTCTTCTGTATTGTCGCTGTGAAATAATTTACTAGCACATGAATGTAAAGAAAGAAGGGAACTGTTGGGCATTGTGGTTTGGAAAGGTACTGTTGCATGGTGTGATTCTCACCATCTTTTCTGCTGTGAACAAACAATTCACCTGTACTGTTGTTGCTGTTTTGCAGGTCAAGTACAGCAGTGATCAGAGGCAGATGAAAGGTAGACGTAGTGTGCTTCTAGACACACCTGAGCTAAGGCATGTCAAAGAAACACAAAACAACATCTCAATGGTAGGGTACTTTCTTGCTATAACTAAAGCATACTAAGGAATGGCACTTGACTTCCACTGGATTTTGCCTTCCATTAATATAGGTAACTAATGAAACTCTCTCCTCAGGTATGGAAGGAATATTTTCTTCTTAAGCCTGTAAGAGGGGGTGTTTGCTAACGGCATAAGAATGTAATGAACATTTTCAAAATACTAATAAACAGTTTTCTAACAGTTAAATGTCTGTTCTTTTGGTTTTATTTTTTCTTTAAAAATGTACACACATCATTTGAGCATCACAATATCACTGGATTAGGTGACACACTTCACCTTGTGCCTGTGCATGTTCCTGGTTTTTGCGTGACTTTGGTTCTTGGAATGAGTCGTTTTGTGTGCATTGGCGTGTGTGAGAATGTTTGTCAATTTAATTCATTGATGATTAAGTTATTTATAATGTAAATATGCATAATCAGCAGTACTACCTTTATAACTCTTACTAATACTGGGGTTTTGTTTCAACACTCGGTGCTGTAACACTTTCTACTCTAATGTCCTTTGTTCTAATACTTTTTTTAAAGCAGACAGTTTAGAATAACTGTTGTTCTTTCTAAAAACCTATTTTTAAAGCCAGCTGGTATATGATAAAACAAAAGAGCAAAATATACATTTTGTATGGTACTGTGCACGTAGTCGAAATTATCAGTGAATGAAAATGCTTGAGCTCTTTAGAACTACTACTGCGGGAACATTTTTACTGACAGATGTAGTTGTCTGCATCAGTAGACAGCTGTCCTATCTTAGAGAAGAAGGGAATGGACCAGATGACCTCCTGGGGGCAGGGCTGTTTTGTGTCCTGTGTGATACAAGATGATGCTTTGCTGTTTAAGCTAGTGCCTAATTCAGTGTTAATTGAAAAGAAATGCAAAATTGATAATAAAATATCCAAAAATCAGTTTAATGTGATATGAAGGGCTTGGCTCGCCATCCAGCCTGTCTCATGTGTATAACAATTCTGTTATGGTGCAAAGTCAAAGAATAGAAGTGCCTCATAAACCAAACATATATACCTTCCTGCACAGAATAACCATTTCCTGTCAATTGCTACCTGGGGAAAAATGTAATTCTTCTTGTTTTCCTAGGTAAAATATCATGAAGATTTTGAGAGGACAAAGGGCAGAGGCTTCACCCCAGTGGTAGATGATCCTATAACAGAGCGTGTACGGAAAAACACCCAAATTGTGAGTGATGCAGCATATAAAGGTGTGCATCCACATATCGTTGAAATGGATAGAAGACCTGGAATAATTGTTGGTAAGCTGTTAAATACAGTTGTTATTGAAAGCACTGTGGGGAAGATAAAAGCCCTTGTTTGTGATTCCAGATTTCAATTTCACTCTTGTCTCAGCATGAAACTTACGGTTGAACTACTGGTTCCATGTCAGTGAAGTAATAATGGGAATGCATGGGAGATACATTGTCATTTGATCTATAATTTTTGCAAAAAATATGGATAGAGTTTGCTATTACTTTAAATTTGAATTTTGACTCTATAAGGAAGGTCAAAATATCTACAATAATCTTAATTTTGCACAGAAGAAAGATGATTAAAACTGTGATTCTGCAATATTCCAATGTTTAAATGTTACAGGCCAGTTTGAGATTTCCCCTTCTGTCAGTCAGTAATTTCCCCAGATGTGCATGTATCTATTTACCTCTTGTTTCAGAATTTCACACAGCATTAAAAATATCTCAAGTTGTAATTCATCACTGACTCATTAGATCTCTGGTAAGGCAAGCACCAGTGTTCAGAAGTGGTGTTTGGAAAGATGGTCCAAGATAAGGATGGGTGTTCAGGGGGTAGAATACAGATTAGATTTATATGTAAAGACAAGGTATTGCATTAGGATATTATTTGGCATAATCTATTTAAAAACCAAAGTGGATATTTGAAATCACTTAAAAATCAGCAAGTCTGCTATGGCAAAGGAAATGTTAGATGTTTTTTTTCTTATTTCCTTTTCTTTTGGTGTGTCCCTTTTTACTTTTCTGTGCTTTACAACCACGTAGACCCCAGAGGATCTGCATACAAAAAACCATTCTGAGATAGCACTCTAAAATCCTTCATACATAGTGGTAACAGTGAGGCTGACTTTAAGTTTCCCTCACAAAAACAAGAGAAATTGCAGGTAAAATGGACTAATTGGTGGGTCACATAGGCCATCCTCTTGCCTAAAGCAATGTTAACTATATAATTCCAGGCAGATGCTTTTTTGGTCTGTTCCTTAAAGTCTCCAAATGAGTCTCCCCCACATAAGAAAGTACATTTCTTTCCCTTTTTGTTGCCATCCTTTATGTATCTGTAGCTACAGCCTTATATGAGAAGGGGTGTCTCAAATGTGTGTGTTTAGAGAGCTCTGCCTGGGGAAGGTGCTGATGATCTTCCATCACTACTCACTTCCATAGTTAGATGTGGTGCAGGCAAAGCAAAAGAGAAAGGCTCCTGTAAAACTGCAGTGTGACATTCAGTTTGCAATATGCTGCTTAGTGCAAGCTGCAAACCTCCTGCTCTGTGCTGCATTGCACGTGTGCTGTAGCCCTTGTAAGGTCCATGTGTGCAATCCCACGTTCAGCAGCTGAAGCCCTGCTAGTACAAGCAGATTGGAATTAAGGACATCCCTGAAATAGATTCTTGAGCTGTAAGAACTGAAATATTAGTACTATTTATCACCTAAAAATACTCCACTATCGAAACACACAGAAATTCTCAATTTTCCATGCCTGCCAAAGAACAAAAATTGTGCAACTATTTAAAGGAAAAAGGCCATGACAAATCTGAAATATTTCAGCTATTGCTTTTTTGGCATAAAATTGCAATTATAATACCTGCTTGTTTTAAAAGAAGCAATGAGCTCCCTGCTTATGAAATATCCTTGGCAACTCAAAAACATTTGCCAACAGCAAAACATACTTATGACTCTTGTGAGTATTTTTTGTAGCTGAAAATTGTTCAGGCAGTTAGGAAAAGTGTGTTAGAATCCCTCTGCTTGATTTTTAATGTATTATTGGTGAAGCTGTAACTACTTTTTCAAGTGCCTGGTTGCTAAAATTAATGACTCTGCTTTGGCAAATAGACACTAGTTTTAACCCTACTAAGCCATTCTAAACCCATCAAGATAAATTGATGTGAGTGAGCTTTGGATCTATTACTAAAGAGGAACCATAATTCTCACATGAATATAAGGATATTTTAACTTGGCAAAGTTACCAGGGAGTTAAAATTGATTTGTGTTATAAATTGCCAAGACTCTGATTCTGTGTGTGGAGACTCTGATTATGGAGATGGATAAAATCAGTACAAATCAATGGCTGTTGCACTGGTGCTACCATGAAGCCATATTTATATTTTTACTTACTAAGGCATGATCAAACAGGACAAGTAGGGCGTTCACCAATTCCCCTGCCCCTTCTCATGCCTGCCACTGCTTTATGTAGGTGCATAATTTATCACCATTAGGACTAACACATAATTTATCAAAGGATTTTGTGTTGGCTTTAATTTATCATGGCAGGAAGGAGTTAGCACTACGCCTCACCTTATGGGAGTTGTGGTAGATAATGTATAATGTACTTACACTGAATGTGTTCTAAAGCCATGGAGTTTATTTTGTTAGCTCTGTCTGTTCTTTCCATTGCATCTGGGCTATTAATCATTTGAAACATGACATATTTGGGGTCCTCACAGTCCTACTTTACCTACCAACCCATTATTTAGCTTGGTACCTCTCAAACCAGCAAAAGAACAAAGTTGGGAAGACTTTTTTTTCCTACTTCCAATACATGGAGTAAATCTTGCAGCCAGGTCTACTCAAGAAGAAACTCCCTAGTAAAAATGTGTGATCTTGTAGATTTGTGCTTTGACTGGTTATATAATACATCAAGGTTTTACTTGAAAGTGGTTTGAAGAGATTAAAAGATTATTTTATTTTAGGCATATCAGATAACATAGAATCATTTAGATTGGAAAACAACTTTAGGACCATCAAGTGCAACCATTAACCCAGGACTGTCAAAGCCACCACAAAACCATGTCCCCAAGCATCATGTCAACACATCTTCAAAATCTCCCCAGGGATGGTAACTCAACCATTTCCCTGGGCAGCTTGTTCCAGTGCTTGACAACCCTTTCAGTGAAGAATCTTTTCCTAATACCCAATGTATAAACCTCCCCTGGCACACCTTGGAGTCATTTTCTCATATCCTGTCACTTGTTACCTGGGAGAAGAGACCTATTCCCACCTCACTACAACCTCCTTTCAGGTATTTGAAGAGAGTCATAAGGTCCCCCCAAAACTCCTTTTCTCCAGACTAAACACCCCCAGCTGCTCCTCACCAGACTTGTGCTCCAGACCCTTCCCCAGCGCCATTGCCCTTCTCTGGACTCCTCCAAGACCTCAATGTCCTTTCTGAATTGAGGGGTCCAGGACTGAACCCAGGATGTGAGGTGTGGCCTCACCAGTGCCGAGTACAGGGGGATGATCACTGCTCTGGTTCTGCTGGCCACACTTGCTGATCCAGACAAGGATGCCTTTGGCCTTCTTGGCCACCTGGGCACCTGTACAGTGGCACAGGGAATTACTTGTTAAGTTCAAAAGTGGGCTTCATTTTACTGTACAGTAGATGTGTACAATGCAGATGTCTACAGCTGAGTTTGTCACCTTAGTCCATTTTTTTGGTGTTAATTAAGAAAGATGGATACTTTTGAGTTTACACAAATTAAGCAATTAGTAGAAATTTATTTGGGATAAGATGAGCTATGCCCCTGATTATTCTTCTTATTAGGCTGACAGGATCTCTCCTGTATGCAAAGGAGAGTCTGTAGTGTCTCTGTTAGCTGGGGAGCTCTCTACTGCCAACTGTCAGCTGTATGGATATGGACTGCAGCACCTCCACACAGGAAGGATGCTGCTGGTCAACTGGGGAAATAATCTTATAGCTTTGATGATTTTGGCTCTGCTACTGGAAGAGAGCTCTAATATGTGATACTTAACTTGTTTCCATTTGTTTAGACTTACGAACATATTACGGTCATGTTTAGAAAATGCAAAAAAATTGGGAGAAAAGTCTCCTTAAAATAATGTCAGTGCTTAAAATTAATATACTAAGTTCTTTTAAGCAGGAAAAGAATGCTTTCTGATCCTTTCAGGTGAATATCTAGATATTTTGGTTAATTTCTAAATGAAGGAAATTGCTGATTGTTAAAGCTCACTACTTTCATGCTTTTACTTCCTTTGTTGTTTGTCTGTCTTATTATTTCTGTGCTTTGGAAAAAGATCTTAAAGTTTGGCGCACAGATCCTGGCTCCATCTTCGACATTGATCCTCTGGAGGACAATATTCAGTCTAGGAGTCTGCATATGCTTTCTGGTATTGCTTATATCCTGACTTTTCCCCAGTTCAGCTCTTTATGTTTATGAAACTAAGTCAATACTGTAAATTTTCAGGTCAATATGCCAGCCATATGTTTTATAAGCATACTTTCATATATATATTTATAACTGTAGTAGTTTAAAAGCAGTGTTTTATAGGAACTTCAGCTGTAATCACATGTGGAGATAAGAAATAGTGGAATCAATCTTATCTTAAACAAGTTATTCATGCCACTTACAAGAAGCCACTTAAAAAGCATTGACCTACTTTGTTCTTGCTATAAGTAGAAGTTTCAAATAGTTGGACCTTACAAAATTTCAGAATTATAGAAAGTGGCCTATTTATGAAATTTATTTCTTTTCCATGCACATTTTGCCTATATGGCACATGATATTACTCTTTGTTCTATTATTTGCAGCTCCAAAGTGTTCATAATTGAAGGATAGATGGAAAAGGAGAGAAAGTAATGTAATAACAGGGAGCAGTGTTTTGGCTTTACAAGTTTATGGAATCTTTTCCTGTGTAGGAGTGTTTATTTTGAATGTTTAATTTTTCACATGTATTTTCTTTGCTACTTTGGAACTTTAAATTTTTTTGAATAACATACAGCAGTATTTCCACATTGCACTTGTATGCATGCTGGGATAGAGGAATAATTTGATTTTCCACTGGAAATTTTTATATTCTTTCTGGTATCTCAATACTACTTTCCATTTCTGCTATTCTTTTAAAGCCAAGAACAAGTTTAGCTGTATTAGATTTTGAAGCAAACTTTGAGACTAGTGGTGCTCAAAATGGATACAAAATTGTGAACAATTCACTTTTCTCTAATTTCAATGCCATCAGTGTATGAATAGCAATGTTAGCAGTGGTGGGGTTTATGTTGTTGCTTGTCTTTGTACCTCTGTCATCTATTTACTGTGATATTCTTTATTTCTTTCTACCTTTGTAGAAAGAGCAAGCCGTTACAGTAAGCAGTACTTACATTCTACCAGTCTGGGAGATTATAAATCAGATGGCTCTGACACGAACCCCACCTTTTCTTACTGCAGTGAGCTAACAAGGCCATCTGATGAAGGAGGTACCCGTTATTCCCACCTTTTTCACTAACAACACTATTACAGTGTGGTGAGACTTCACAGGCCTGTATTAACTCCATATACTTGTGCAGTCACAAGTAGAAACTATGTAAGACAGTGCCAGATTGATTAAGAAAGCAAAGCAAGGTCTCAAGACTGTGCAGCTTCTTGCATGCCACATCATTCTACTGTGAATTCTCTTTCACAATTTTGGCAATGCTGTTGGCTCCAAAGCCCTGTTAACTCCTATCTACAGTGCTTAAAAGAAGGTGTGTTGTGTTATTGTAAAACATAACATGAATCTGGTTTAATTTTTTATCTTGAATGACACAATGTAACTGAATGAAATACACCTCTAACCTGAAAAAAAGATATTTACCTTGGGCTTTTCAGTGGGTAAATCAAGTATATCATAGTGTTTTAGTGACTAAAGTACTTTTTCATAAATTCAACTATGCAGATTCTTGTGGCTCTCTGTTTTCCTCTTAAAATAAAACCACAGCAAATTCTGTCCTGTTCTCTTTCTCACATATGTAAAATTTTTCAGCTGCTCAGAGATTTGAGAACCAGGGTTAACATTCAGTTGGGAAGTTTATATAGTCTATTATGGTATAGCATGGATTACTATTAGAATACTTTGACAAATCTGCATTTTCAGGTACAAACCCATATCGTGTACCTGTTTGATGCCATTGATTAGAAGAAAATTTAGGAAAATGATGAATAAATGTCTAGCCATCCTAGTAGCATTACAGTAT
Organism: Orthonyx spaldingii; assembly: GCA_013397795.1. Lineage (NCBI taxonomy): Eukaryota > Metazoa > Chordata > Aves > Passeriformes > Orthonychidae > Orthonyx > Orthonyx spaldingii. The sequence continues at coordinate 2,100,861 of VZTJ01011335.1, read as the reverse complement.
GCACTAGACTCATGAATTGAAAATATTCTGAAACATTGCATTCTAAAAGATATTTTTTTAAAAGAGTGATTTCTACTTCTCAGTTGTGAAAAAAGATGCATTGAAAGGTTATCCAAAAGGTTATTTTCTTTTTTCAAAGAAACCATTTAGTTGCCTGACATCATTAAATTACCCATGCTTTTAGAAGATTTTAAGGCACTTTAATTGTAGACTACACTTTTTTATGTTCTCCTACTCACTGGAGTAATATGTTACTGTAGTGGTTGGTGCTTATGGAGTCTACATTGTATTGGGTGCTGTGTAAATACATACAAGCAGCTGTGATTAGGAGTGGTCAAGGAAAAAGGTGTTCAGACTGAAGTGCTAATGCTGAACAAAGAAAGAAACACATTTTTGACAGAAATGTATTGCCTTTTATCATGTCTTTATTTGGTATTTGAACTATGTTCCCCACTCTTTTAATAGATGAGAGCAATAATGGACATTATGTTGTTTTTTACATCTTTTGCTGTGATGATTCAAAATGGGCTTCACAGTCCAGTGCACATTGTTTGTCTATAGCTGTTATGATCTTTTCTTTGGCAGTATTTCAAGCCATTTCAACCTTGCTTTGTCAGCTTGATTTGATTTGATTTTTAACAGATACTTTTTATTACTTGCCATACTGAGAACAGGAAATGGGCTTTATTTTCCTGGTTGTTCTGGTATTAGTAAGCTTGCTTTTTGTGGCTCTATTTAAATCTGTTTTTGTGGTGATGTCTTGAACAGATCCTTGCCAAGATCAACATATTTAACAAGAGGTTGTTTCTGTTTTGACCCAGCTGGCTGGCCAGAGTTTGAGCACCTGTAGACAGTTCCCACTGCAGGGAAGAAATAAGTGCCAGAGCTAAGTAACTGATCATAATCCTAATGATTTGCAAGAAGATGCTGTTTCTGTGAATACACAGAAAGAGCCATTTGAAGATAGCATCTTTGGCCAAAAATCTTTTTCATGGCACTATCCCATCCAACAGGTCATTTAGCACATAGCCACAAGGCAAGTTTGCCCATGACCTTTATACAGTGTCTCTTATACCATAAATGAGAACCAAATCCATTTTGTTGGGATTCAATGGCTGTTTCTCATGGAGTTTGCTGTTTTAGATCAGCAGGATATCTCATTTACAATTGTTCTATCTGATGGTGTGCCAACATGAAAGACAGTTGGAGACCTGTGACCAATTTTACAATCTCGAATGTCTTTGTCCTTGTCTCATCATCTTTCAGATATTTCTACATTGTTCAATTGCTACTTTATTCTAGACACCTTTACTGGTATTTGACACTGAATTCAAGTCTACTGCTGCCACTACTGATGGAATTGTTCCTTAACTACCTCTTCCCAGCACTTAGCTGGGTCTCTGACTTCATACCAGATGTTAAAGGCTTGTTCAGAGCTAAATAACTCTCTCGTCTTCGGGAATTTCAGTAATAACATCGTAGGGAAGCTGCTAACATTGTTCATTAGAATTACTTCTTCCTATTTTGTTCTCTGACTCGTGGTAATGTTGAGCTGAACCATGTGGCCTTCCCACCGAGCTTTCTCTAGAAAATCAGTAAATTTTTGCATGATATAAGTCCAGAACTTCCCCTATTCTTCCTTTTAGAGTATTGCAGGTAAAATTGAGCAGGAAACAATTGTTAACACTTTCCAGCAAGCTGGTGCAGCTCATGGACTTCCATTTTAATAGTCTTTTTGAAATTACTTTTCAACTTTGTGTGTCTTTTTTTACAGCTTCTCTCTGTGATTGTTTTTCAAGACTGACTTTATTACTTCACAGTACCTTTGAGGTTTTTTGCCACACTGAACAGAAGGTGTTGCACTAGAACTTCTCAGTCTGCCGAAATACTTTGTAATTAGTTATTGCCTAACAAAGATTATCTCTGTACCTGCAAGCCACTCTGTAGGACTTCAAAGAAACACTGGGTGCCACATTTTTGCAAAATTTTCACCAGTAGTGAGTAATTATTTTCAACTTGGCTAAAAAGGAATGGAAGCAAATGATTTCTCTCTTTTAGCCCTGCTTTTAACACTGATGTTGCAACTTCTCAGGCATGGAACCATTCACTTTTGGGAAGGTTTTTCAGATTATTTTCTTCAGAAAGAGAGGTTGACATATGTGGATGTCAGATTTATTTTTGTTTATAAAGACAGACCAGGCAGTTTTTTCTCCACAGAACACTAGGAAAAAAGCAGCAAAGTTCTGAAGTTCAGGTCTCTCTTGACGGCATTCTGTCTGACAAATATCTCAACTGTTGTGTTTTATTTAGTTTCTTTATAAAGTCTGTCCTGATTTTCCATGCAGCCTTTTACAGTGGTTTTCTCCCAGTTCTTTTCACACTCACTCTCTTGCTCCCCTTCCTTCCCTATGAGTAAAGTTCTATCCCGTTAGTTTGCATTCAGGCTCCAGGAAAGAATGATTTGGGTCATATGACTCAACACCTCTGCCAATCTTGCACTGTTTTGGACAGTTTGTAGTTGAAACCTTCAGGGCTGGTTTTCTCTTTTGTATTTGACCTTTCCCCCCCTTTTTTTTTTGTCTTTGATTTTCTCATAGTATCTAGTTTGTGTGCACACCTTTGTCTAGGTATTTATCAGCATATAGACATGATGCACAAATTTTATCCTTACCTTAGGTTCCGAATTTTTCAGTGTAAGAAAGTGACCATGTATTCTTATTTTAAATTGTGTGTAGCCTGTAGATGGAGAAAAATAAGAGATTAGTATCAGTTCATTTTCAGTTATGGATATATTGTTTTTCTGATGGGGAAAAAGCATGATTTCCCGGTTATTTTCTAAGTCATCGTCATATTGTCTTAAACGATGTATAGAAATCTGTCTGTAGGAGACAGAAGTACTGTCTCTTTGCTGTAGTCCCAAAAACACCTGTTATGTAGGAAACCTTAGTGGATATTAGGACAGAATTCCCAAGGGCCTTTTGTTGCATTTTAAACATGAGTGCTGAAATTTCATTTCTTTGGCTGGAGCCAGCGTGTTCCTGGTTGGCTGCATGTGTACTATTTACACTTGTCTCCTTCAGCCCAAGTTCTTCAGATTCAGTTCACCTGCTGCCACCAGACAAGTAGTGAGAATCAGTATAAAGAAAGGAGCCTTGATATGAGTTTTAAGGTCTTCCTTTATTTTAATGAAAAGAGTCTGCCAGCAGCAGTCAGGTCTCTATCTTTGCCTGCTTAGTTATATTTTTTTACTCACGCTGGCAATTCAAATATGTAGATTTCAAGAAACCATAAAATTCTACTTGTATCTTCCTAGTCTTTTAAATTTTGTTATCAGTCTTAAAAGTAACATGTAGATTGCTATGAGAAAACTGAAAATTTGTGTTAGGTACTTCCTTGATATTGCATAGCAAAAAAGAAATCCAGAAGAGATTGGTGCAAACAACCTCTAGGAATAAATACAGCAAATGGGCATTGCTGGTAATTTGACTCCAAAGTCTGTGAAAACTGAAGAAAACACAATTCTGCAGTCTCTTTCTTAAAGTTTTGAAGTGTTTATCTAGCTAGAAGTGGAAGTTTAGTCAATGAGAAACAGTAAGTCCTTTCATCTCTCTCCCCTGTGGCATGTCCTCATTGTGTGAAATGAACCTTCTGAAGAAGAAAGGCTCCAGAGCAGCTGAGCCAGCTCCTCTCCCTTCCTCCAACTCCAGGGGTTATCTTCCTCCTTTCCTCACTGAGGCAGGAACATGTTGTAGGCCATGAGAAGAACAGTTGTTTGAACTGCAGTGTGAAAGCAGCCCTACCAAGAGCAAACATAGAGTTTATATATTATTGTGTGTCACTGGCAGCAACCTTGTTCTGTGTACCAGCTCAAGGAGAGGCCTTTTATTCCTCAGCCCAACACTGATATTTTAAACATTAATTTCAAGGATGTCGCTTCTCTCCCCCAGCACACACCAGTATCTGTAACTCTGTATGTAAAACGGTTATTCATAGGATTTGCCTGAGGCTTTGACACCCACACATTTATACCACAGAAAATCCTAGAACAAGGAACTTTGCTGCTGCTTCTGCTCCTGGTTAGTCTGCTCCTGGTCAGGAGACTACAAACTAGTCAGATAAAATGGAGAAAATTTATTTCATATGCTGGAATTGCAGATGTTTTCTGGTATCTAGGCTAAGGAGTCTTAAGGAGAGAGTGGTCATAACTCTTCTCCTGTGCCAATAGCTGAAAGAAGAAAAGGAAAGAAAACCAGATTTTGTTCCCTTCATTGCTCTGTCCTTCTCATGAATTTTTATAAGAAACCCTCTGGTTTTCAGATTGGGAAAAATCACCATTAGTAAAAAAGAAGTTGAAGGAAAAAAAGAGGGAGTAATACCTGACTGCTCTTTATATTGTAATGGATAGATCTGTCTTCCATGTCCAGGTGCAGCTGTCAGGAATACAGGGCAGGAATCCTTCACTCCGCTTCGTATTCATATGTAGTTGCTAAGCTCTGCCATTCTGAGGAGGTCAAGCAGAATGACACAGCAGTTATATTTTCTTCTCAGCCAAGGGAGCGTTGTTCTTTTTTGCTAGGTAGCTGAACTCTGTTTCCATAATGTTCCCCAGAGTTCGGTAACCAGACATGGCATTCGGAGGGAGAGGAATTGTACAGTTCACAGGAAGAACTATAGGCTTTTGTGGGTTTCTTGTCCCCTTTCAAGTGTGTCAGCAGGCTGCCCTACCACAGAAGGCTGAACACATCAAAACAGTGCTCTCTGTCTACTCTTGGTACCTCTTGGTGAGGGTCACATTGACACTTCTCTTAGCCACCAGACTCTTACATCTGTTTCTGACTTTTTTGTATTTCAGACTAGATGGTACTTTGGTTTTCCTTCTTTAACATGCCAGCCCCCAGCAGGTTTGCCAGCCTGAAAGCTAATGTGTGGGAAAAAAATAGTCTTCTTCCACTCAACAGCATTTCAGTAAAATTGTTTTTTCATCTTGGTAATCAGGTGATTTTCTGTTCTTAAGTGTGTAACATACTACAAGTGCTTGCAGTCAAATAATAAATAACTTACCCACAAACTTCTGTAATATATTTGAGCTTAACAAAATAGTGCTCTTGTATATTATATAGACACAAGTACATGCATATGTTTGTAATCTCTCTGGTGCCACAAATTATTTAGCATGAAGAGTTTTCTTTGTTAGAGAGCTTACATTCCAGAACCTGTGAACCCTGGTCTTCCATTCTCAAATATATTTTTACGGAGATGATATAGATTCCTTTGTAAAGTTTTGCTGTAACCATGTTGTACCCCAAAAGGATATGGTTCTTCAGGCAGCAGGACAGAGCTCTCTCCCTTCTGAAAATTGTATCTTTCATTTGAAGGAGGTGTACTTTGCTGTTTCAGCTTCTGCCTCCTGTTTTGCAGTGATTCCTAATGTTCAAAGGGCATTTTTTTCCTGATTTAAAATAACGGCATTGCAGTTAGAGGAGTTCTTGAAAACAGTGGGAGTCTTCCTGGTGTTAAAAACCTTCTCAACTAGATTTTAGATAAGAAGGAAAAATAAAGATGAAGTTCTGAGAGTTTAGATTTCAGTTAGAAACAAGTGGAGTATGTTCCCTACACATGTGCTAATTTCTATGTGTTTACGTGATAAGAGGATTTCTGGCACTCTAATTTTGTCTTTGAATAATCCATTTCAGCCTTTTAAGCCATAGGACTCCAGAAGGGCAATGGGACTACATTTATGCATTATTTTCTGCATTATCAATTTTCTGTCCTAGCCTGGACTATGGGAGTTCTAGTGTCCTCTGTTGAATGCTTTGTTAATGCAGAACATGAGAGAAATTAGTCCAGAAAATTACATTCCATTCTTTTCCACCACAAAGAGTTATTAACTATCTGTAAAACCTGTTTTTTTAACATAAAACTTGAAAATTCATATAGTACTCTATGTGATTGCTTAGTTAAATTTTGATTAATGTTTGGTTTAGGGTGGTGGGAATAAAACTAAATATTCCATGCTGCTTGTAATACATTAAGATATAAATAGTGATTCATCTGAAAGCACATTTTCATTCAGTGTGTGTTCACTGCGAATGAATTAATGTTCCAGGGAGAGCTTTACATTTCACACTTCCAAAATGTTTTTGCATAGATTCCTTATGTGTATCTTTGATTCCCATGCTTCTCTCCCACACTCTTGACATTTGGCAGCATCAAAAGACAATTCCCACACATCCAAGTGGAGGATAATCCAGAAGAGATCCCATCTTTAATTTCTGTAGTGTAGCAGCAGTTCAGGAGATCCTTCTGTTTGTTCTGCCAGCTGTCTGAGTTTGATGTTCCCTTTTCCATTAAACAGTTTAGTGAGCAGAAAGTGGAAAGGAAGGTCCAAGTGACTCAGCAGTTGGAAGTGTTAATGGCTCCCTTGGCAAGGAGTTGTTTCAGTTGTTCACTGTGGTCCCCTAGAGCAGATTTTGATACACTTCAGAGAATTTTATATCCAGTAGGCGATAAATATAATTAGTGAAATTGTGTGCAATGACATACATGATCCTTGTTAATGCTGTCCTTCCACCATTGTTCAAATTGGTTATACCCACTATGCAAATAAATTGATGCACAGAAATCAAAGCATAGCTCTTCTGTGAGAAGAACTTGCAGGCTTCTCTCTCTAATGCGCAAGGGCAACAGTAGATGCTCAGTAAATGTAAGAGAATTCAAAGTATAATTGAAGGTATGTGGGTAGTGTAACATGTTAACATAACCTGCATTTTACTAAATCTTTCCTTTTGTGAGGAAGCCTAGAGCAAAACTGTGCCTATTCACAATTTAAGTAGGAATTGCAGCTTCCTGTGGTACACCATGGCCCCACTAGGACTGAGGATGCCTTGGGCTGGCTTTAAGACATTTTGTGCCTTCATAAATAAAATTATGTGGTTTGGTGTGTGAAGAGAGAAAAGGCAGATTGTACTGTTTTCTCAGCTGAGACAGACTGCGGCTTAGGTTGAATGTCGGGCAAAAAAGTCAGCTGGCAGTAAGGTTTGTTTGTAACACCAAATCCTGACTGCAGTTCATATTCCAAGCAGGATGCCCTGTGTTTGGTTATGTCCCAGGTACAGAACTGGATTGGGGGCAATGGGGGATGTGTAGGAGTATTGTGGCAAACCTGTTAATGGCTCTTAATAGACACATAGGCTGAACTCTTTGGACTGTACAGCTACCTCTGAAGACTAATGCCAAACTAATATTCATTGTGGTGTCTGAATCAAATGGTCTTTCATAGTTGAACTGCCAGAACAATTCCTATGATACAATATAATCTATATAGTCCCTGTTAGTAATTCTTTTTTCCTCAGGTTGCAATAGAGTATTTAATGTATTACATTTGCTTTTGTGAGGAAAATGAGTGAATTTAAGCTCTAGAAAAGATTTTGTAGTTGAATATTCAAGCCAGATTTTTTTTGTCAGTACATTTAACTGGTTTAGAATATTCTGTGTTCATCATAATAACCCTAAAATTACATTTTTGGATTCAAAACTGGGAACAAATAGGACTCCAGTTTTAGGATTAGAAGCCAAATAGTTGAAGTAATTTTCTGTTTTACGTGCTGTAGTAAAATTTTGTCAGTGAAATCTGGAAGGGGGATAAATGGTCTGTATTTTAAGTGAAATAAATTTTAAGTGAAGTAGATGGTTGTAGCTAGCCATAAAGTCCTATATGTCAGATATAGAATTCAAACAATTTTTAAAATCCCCAAAACAACTGTTAAAAGAAGTTGGATGAAGACAATAATATAATTAATTCTAAATTGTAAGTATGTATTGTGTTCACTTTCATTTTATGCTGTTTTTCTAGCAAAACTGACAAAAATGTGAACATGAATAAACACTGCAAACAGCCTTTTCCTATATTTTTAACGGCTGATAATGCTTTGAAATATTTTACTTACTGAATTTCCTGGGAGATCATTTAACACCCTATTTTATAACAAACATCTTTAGCTTTAATTTGAAAAAGCTTTTGTTTGAAGGGGCTGCTATGGAATTAAATTTATCGAATCAATTCTTGTGAGAGTTTATGGACTTACAGTCCTAAATAGCCGTTTCAAAAGCAGTCTGGGGAAGCTGATGTAATTTTCAGAACATCAAAATTGTCTGCTCTGCTAGAACAGGACTGGCTTTTCCTTTTTGCAAGCTGTGAGGCTGCCACTTACCACCTTGCTGCTCCAGAGTCAGACACAGGCAGGGACTTTGTGGGTTGTTTGAGATTTAGCTGCTTCTCCTCTCCTGTCACCAGAGCACTAAATTACATGTACTTGATACTTTAAACCTCTGTGATGCTTTACTATGACAGTAGTGTGTTAATGATAACAAAAGCTTTTGAGCTGTTACTCAGTGTCCTCCAATCCCTGTACCTCAATAAAAACGATGCTCTAAGCAGTATCCACAATCACTTCCTGGTAAAAATATTCCCTGAGTTACTGTCTTTTAATGATGACGGTGAATGTTCTGTTGACTGTCTTCTTTCTTTTAATGTTGACTGTAGAAAACAGGACATCCTGGGTTCCTTTCATTTTTCTCTAGACTGTGGTATTGAAAACTGCTTGCAGACAAGGTTTCTGGAGACTCTGCTAGCCTTGGCTTTTTAAAAATATATTGATTTTTTGCAGTCACTCTGAAGATAAATGAAAGCCATACTACTTTTTTTAAGGAAAAATTTGTCCATGAGAGACTGACTATTGAAATACAGAGATTTAGAACCCTCAGAGAGGCCAGAATGGACCTTGGAAAATAATTTGCCATGAAAAAGAAAATAATGGACTTGATGAATCCACCGTTCCTCAAAATGTGAAGAATTAAGAAGGTCTGAATCACCAGACACATAGACTATGATGTACTAGAGAGAGAGTTTGCTAACTGTTCTTCCACTGTCCTAGCTAGTATTTCTCAAATTCCCACTCCATTGGATTTATGATGGACTTATACAACAAAGACCAACGTAACTATTATTAGTGATACTGCCTGTTGCTACAAATCAGGAATTTTGGACTGAAATATGAGATAGTCTTTGCCTAAAAGGAAGCCTCAAAACACAGGATTCCAGTGTCATGAGCACTTTAGATATTCTTTTTGTTGTTCCTTTCAAAATGTCTTAGTTTTCTCTGACATATGCTCAACAACTATATGAGATCTGTTGTAATTTAATTCAAAATTAAATTTTAATTTCACACGTTGAAATTGCTTTCAACAGTTACAGTTGCATGATTCTGCATTTCCCATAATAATCTACTTCGGCTTACGTGATGGATACAATATAGTTAGTCTTAAATATTGCTAGCTGATAAAATGGTGTTCTAAAATAATGATTTTTTAAACAATCTTTGTCTAACCATGACACTAATGAAGTTTAGTTTAAAATACATTATTTTATAAATGGTAGTATGTCAGTAAGTAGTCATGAGAGTAGAGATGTTTTGATTTTTTGCATCATGAATAATTAATGGTATTTTAAACACAAAACCAGCAATTTTGTTCCCCCCCTCCATAATTTTAAAACTATTTGAAGATTACACAGTTTATTTCTTATGTCTTTAGAATTTAGGTTATGGAAACTTCCCAAGCTGTAACATTCTGAATTTGCCACTGACTCCAAGTAGTTCAGAGCTTCAATTCTAATGAGGTCAATGAGCATGGCAGATATTTATTAACACCCTCTGTGAATTAGGCCATACTTTCAGGTTGTTATTTCAACAACCTAATTATATCTGGGTTTGATATTCCAATTTACTAACTATTACTGACTCCTGTAATGGATAGCACGCAGACAAACTGCTGCTTCTGACAGAACCACTGAGAGCAACCAGCCTGGTAGCTCAGACCTCCATGAAAGCAGTAACTGACCAGTAAAGGAAAAGAGGGGAAAAAACCAAATAAAAGAAATGAAGAGAAAATTACTTTTACAAGAAAAAATGCCAAGATGTCTTACCATGGTGTTTTCTACTGTTCTAAATGCAGCATTTTTCTGTATCAGGTCTCACCATCTTCAGTCTTCAGGTTAGTGCTTATTATATACTTACACAGCCCGAACTATTCCCAGTAAATTTGACTGTGCTGGGTTAGTCTTTCTCATTAGAAAAGAACTCTGTAATAGATAAGAGTCATAACCACTTCAGAGTGTGGTTTTTTTTAATTTGCTAGCTTGTTTGAAAAGTTAATGCTGAGCAATTTAACTTTAGAAACGGCTGGGAATTTGTCAGTGTTCATCAGAAGATAGTAGTTCAATAGGCAAATTTTATATGGGAGTGGATTACATGTGACTAATGTCTCAACGCCAAAAGAACTCCATTTTTTCAGTGTGAGTTAAAGCTTGACATTTTTAAAATGAAGAATCCAGCTTTGTGTTGAAATATGTTTAATTTTGAAGAGACACATAAACTGTAATAAAGATGGAAAATTACAGATATTTTGATATGATTGGCAAAAAAAAGTGTTTCTTTACCCAGTTTTTAACACTTCTTTTTGCATGAACCTTTGGGATTTTTTTTAAATTTTCCTCCCGTTCGGGTACAGAAGCATTCTTAGAATCAGTTCTGCATGGTAAAATTATTACTGACATTTTCCTAATGTTGTCTGTATCTAACATCCCTGTACTCTTCTGTTTGTTTTTTCTACTCCTGTGACTGCTTTTTTACTGTATTCTTTAGAGACAAGGTTGCTCAGTACCATGGGGATGCTGCAGAGTTCTGTACCTCATACCAACCTCTCTGGGCAATACTTGCACACTCATTAAAGTCTTTTAAGTTCTCTGATACCCATTTTTACTGTCAAGGAAACATCTCTTGCTGGCTGCATTAGGCTTAACATTCTCTAAACTTCCACTATGACTTTTTACAAGTACTGTGGAGACCTAGGATGCAAGTAGTTTGCAAGTAGTTGAGCAGTGTCTGCCACATGCGAGCACATGGGAGCAACTGCATTACATGGGGTGCTTTGTTTGGAGCTGGATGCTGGCAAATTTGGAGGGAAGCATCTGTGAGAGGCTGAGCACGTTTGTGGTTTGAATTCAGAGGCAGCTTGCACAAAAGAGAGGTGCTTAGGGAGACGTATCTTGCAACAACTGAGCTGATCTAGCAGTTTGTTGCTTTCTGCTGTCCGTGGCCTTGGGTACTCGGTCCTGCCTGCATCCTTGCACTACATCTCTTGCTGGTCTGATCCCTGGCTGAGCTCACGAAGCCAGCAGAAAAACAACCTAGCTGAGAGGAAGGAAGGGGTAGCAGAAGTGTTAGTCTGCCTCAGCCAGGTCATGGGGCACCAACCTCAGATACGCAGTGGGCACCAGGGACGGGCAGCCTGTAACCTCCTGGAGACATATCACCTCATGACTCCTGCCAAATTCTTTCAAGTCTTAACTTCAGCAGAGAATGATGTTTAGCACATCATTAAAAATCTGCTAAACCTTGGCTGTCATAGCAGTCAAGTTACTTTTCTGCTCTTTATGTGTCTTTAACATCGTATCCTCATCATATCTGGCCTGCCTTACTTGTTGCCAAAGTGTCAGGATTCTTGTTTCTGATTAGCCTGTGATATGGGCCTTCTTTAAATCCCTTACTAAATTCTGGGCTAACAACAGTTATATTCCATTTATGCTGCTGTTTATGCTTGGGCAGGATGTGAACTTCTGTACAATTAATATGTTAACCTTCAAATCTTTCCTGCAGACACTGCAGAATTAAGCACATAGTAATCTGAGTCTTTATATTCACTTTGTGTTCTCTCATGTTATGGTTACAGAATATTGCAATATTCTTTGTGAGTTCTCTGAAGTCTTAGTATTGAAACTGTGAATTGAGGTATTATCAGAATAGGCAGGATCCTATTAAATCCTTGAAAGTGTATGAAGTGTGTGAGAGTAAATGAAGTGGTTATTTTACACCTGGTTCACTAATTGGTATGTGTTGCAGTAAATGGCAAAATTGTAGTAGTTACCACTGAGGAGATATTGTTTCGCCATGGATTGTCAAGGTTCTGCTGTACAAAAGAATGAAAGAGAGTTTAAGTATGGTATTGATAAAAAGTATCTTGGAACCCAACTTTTAACTGATTTTTATTTCCAGCATAACATTTTTTTAAACCTTGTAGTTATGCAATGCTCTCGTAATGATTCCTTTCCTGTTTCCACAATTCGACCCTTTTCTTTCCCAGTTCTTCTCAAACCATATTCTGATCAGTACACACTCTGCAGACCCCATAGTCTGTGGCAGCAAGTTGATACTCGCTATCATTCTTTCAGCTGCTTCTTTTTCTTGGAGGCTTCCTCTCTATTTGTCTTACATCATGTGCATTCATTTTTCTTGCTCTTTTTCCTGGGGAAGCCTGTAAAGGTATAATAAGAGATATATGATAAATTTCTTCAAGTAGATAATTTAGAATGAATATCTGGCTTGCTTGGTAAGTGGGACAAGAAAAAAAAAGTAAGTTTTGATAAATCAGAATGCATCTGGTAAAATCTTAAGGCAAGCAAAAACCATCCACGTGTACTTGTGGGAGCAATGGTCAGCCCTCAGCTCCATCGCCAATAAATCTGGCTTCAGTTAAATGAATTTCATGTTCCACCACTGTATTTTATTGTTCCCTTAGGTTAGCTAAAACTATTGCTTTTGCTGCTGCTGCAATCAATGATATTATAGAACTTTATACTTCAGACTGAGCCAAAAGATTGCAGTTAACTATGTGTGATGATGATGATGAAAAAAAGTCAAACTCTTTCTCTGCATCATTTAATCTCACCTTGAATTATCTGTATGTTACCAGAAACACAACTCAGATGTTGTCTTTTCACTATTCAGCCTATTTATGTGATTCCCAAATTGTCTTCCAAATAGAAAACCATCTGGAAGTTTCTTCAGTATTTTTTATAAAAAATTGTTAAAAAATAATGATTGTTTTAGAAGTTTTTTGCAGAATACTACAGTATTCTTTTACTTCGAAAAAACTCTAGCCCACATGAAATTATTCAATCAAGTGTGTTCAACATTAGTATGTGCTGATATATATGCTCACATCTGTGATACCTAAATAAATGATTAGCAGATAATTAGCAAAGCTAATCCTTCTTGTTCGTATAAAATCTTTCTCTAATAACTACAGCTTCTATCACTTCCCAAAATTTCTCATGCTTTAAAAGAAATGCTTTATTTTCATGGATTTATGTTTTCCATCATTGCAGGTAAAGTAGCAAACAGCTTTGTTGAGACAGTTTGACAGAATTCTCTCAGCTTGTGAGAGACTGATTGCTGAAGAGGAAAGCACATCTCAGTGCTGCTGTCACTTGTCAGAGGCAGGAGCTGTGGGTTATCCTCTCCAAAATAAGCCAGTTGACTTAGAGGTTATAATGAAGCTGACCATCATTAGGCTTGCTGCCTTACACTGACAAGGGATGATTGATTGGAAATTATAAAGATCTCTTCTGGGGAGAAGGAATCAAGAGTAAAAGGTTCCTATCAGCCTCTTTACTTCTCTGGGGGAGAAGAAAGGGACTCTTAGGGTGTCTGACCCTGCCGGGGACTGGGGAAGAGCTACCAGCCCTTTGTTGCTGCAGGGCAGGCTGGATGCTGGCTGATCAGTGGCCAGTGTTGGCTGAAGATACCCTTCCTACTCAAGTTAAAAAGTTCAAGCTGTTCTTAGTTTTCAACCTATAGAAGCAATTTGCTGCTGGTATGAGGAGATGAGACTCCGTTGGCTTCGATGAACTGGCCTACATTCATGCTGGTGGTGAATTGGGCGAAATGTATTAATTCCAGCTTGATCGCAGAACCTTTGATTAAATTATGTTTTTCTCTGTTTTCTCATGAAGGGCTACATCTGCTCATGTGGAAATAGCTTGTAACAACATTGAAACATAAATTATTTGAGGAACTACTTAGGACTATTCATTTAATGCGTGATAATCCTGTGAACATGTTAATGAGCAGCAATTCTCTGATGATTGAACTGCTTTAAAATGGCTTTCTACTTATATGTCATTAGAATGAACTTGGCCCTTCTAAAACATCCATTATTCATCATATTCCAGTGTTGCATCTGACTGCATATTACTTTAATTTCCCTCATTTAACAAAACAATCTATTCATTACAATAGTTTGAAGCATGTTTTCTAAATCAGAAAAACCCTAGTTAAATATATAGTGTTAGTTATCTTTACAAGTATAGTAGAGCAAAGAGTAGCATCCCGAATTGTAATTACACAGTGCATTTGAATATGCTAACTAAATGGAAGTTTTAAGAAGAACCTTTGTTGAAATCAATGATTTTGTTATCTGGAGAATCATGATTGGTAAAACAACTTGCTGAAAGCACAAGGTTGACTTTTCTTTCTAAAATAGTTCAGCAACAATTTTCTCATTAATCCCTTTTTCCACATGCATTTCTTGTCCTAACAATCAAGAAGCAGAGAATTATGAAGTAATACAAGTGCACATATAAGTACGTACCATAAATATACATTTTTGATGAGGTTTCCTGCTTTTCCCATGAATTTTTTCATTTTACAAGTCCTGGATCCTTCCACACGTTGTGAACCCCATTAAATCTTACATTAGCTTTGCTCCTCTTTGGATCTATGTGTGATGGCTGCTGTAGAAGTGGTTCTTACTGCCCAACAAGCCCAAGAGATGTATCCCAGAAAGTGCTGGACTGCCGAATGACTCCATGTTTGAAGATTTTTGAATCATGTGCTGCATTCGCTCCATCTCCTTTAACCAAAAGACGGCTTTTGGCAGAGGAGTTAGACTGTCAGCTAAATGGACCACTTGAAAAATATCAGCAGAAATGCCTTTGTTTTTCAGTGTAGCTAAATGAATTTCCCGTTGAACTAGTAGAATTCTGGCAAATAACAGTGGAGATGGGCTAATAACCTCCATATTAGCCAGAAATCTTTATTCTCAGAGTGCATGAGTCTTATAAAACATGCACAAATGTGTGGTGACTAGACTTTAATCTTTTAAATTTGAAAACCACTTCAGTATTTTTAATTTTGCTTTTAAAATACTTTTTGGCCTTGCTAGGAAAGTAGTCACTTATGCTGGACTTATTTATCACAGTTTTTTGATCAACCATGATTTTAACACATTCTTTTTCCATCTGTTGCCAAAGTAAGATGTTTGGGCAGATGTGGAAAGCTTTTCTAGTAAGCAACAGAGTTAGGGATCTCTGTTGGTTGTATTGATGCTTTCAGCAGCTCTTGGTACAGTAGAATTTAATATATTAATGATTAGCATACAGAATTGTTAAAATGGGAATAAAATATGTATTAAAGAGGTGGAACAATTAAATGGTAAAAGGAAAATACTGAAAAAAGTTGACTTTGAAATATATAAGTAAGCATTGATCTCTGTGTTGGACTAAGAATGTTGATGGAATCAGAATAAACTAAGAAACTCAATTGTGGGCTCAGTTTTTTACATTTCTGCCTCTTCCTGTGAGTCACAATCCTTCTTTGTTCATAGCCCAATAAATAAGAGTTAATTTGCAATGAGTTAAGAATTAATTACAGTGAATTTCTAGTGAACCGTTTCAAAACTCTATTAGCTTTTTTTTATCAGTCATTCCTTAAAGATGGCAGCTTATGGGACATACATTTAGTACTTCATCTATGTCAGTACAAAAATTGTGGTGTCTTAAGCTTTCATAAATCTTTTTATGATTAAACTTCTAATGGTACATTAAACTTTTCCTCCCAACTAACCATGATAGTGTTTGTGGATATATTGCTATAGCTTTGGTGATATTTATGTGTAAATAAAACTTTAAAAAGCTTTATGTTCTTTATGGAAATAATTCTGAACTGTTTTGTATGGAGGAATAGTTATTAACAGTGCAAATAGTCTACAGTTTCTACAAAATTCTAGATAGGGGCTGTTTTTAACTATTAATTAAAGTGTCCGTGTTTCTTTAACACAGCCCCTGTTCTCCCCGGGGCATATCAGCAAAGCCAGACTCAAGGATATGGATACATGCACCAGACCAGTATGTCATCCATGAGGTCCATGCATTCACAGCCTCATTCAACAAGTCTGGTGAGTATTGAATTTAAAGGAGACTTTTATTTGGTAAGCACCATCATCAGCTATTGTGCAATCTCTGAAATATGACTGAACTGAACCCCTAGAGTTCTATAGTTGATCTATTTAACTGTCTTTATCATAAATGTAACTGGTAGTCCTCATGTATAAAAAATATTTAAGTGACTGTGGGCAGTGGTAAGAAATTTGACGTCGGAATACATGAAAAAAAAAAAGTATGATATTCAGAGAGCAGAGAAATAAATGACTCCTTTACCTACTTAAAACAAATAGTAGATGCTTGGACAGTGTTTCGCAGGCTGAACTTTGATGTTATGCTCTGTGATGAATTCATGCTCCTAGCACTGTATGAAAACCACTGATCTCTTAAGATCACCCTGTTGGTTTAAATTAGTTTCAATGTTTTTGACTTGCTGAGTTTGTGCTAGCAGGCTTTGTGCCTACCTGTATTACTTCTGCTTGTATAGAGCTAGCTCAAACTCCAGATTGCTGCACCCTTTCTAATTCCACACAACAGTCTTGCACTGACTTGTGTATGATCTAAATCGAGTTACACTGGTGGGCAACTGAGAAGAAGCCTTATCATGAAACTGTGGCCATGCCATGAAGTTCTTAATTGTGGTGGATGGGAATGTTAAGCTGGAGTGAAAATTTCATTTTAAAAGTAACTGATCATGGAAGGAGAACTGAATGGTGTTCTGCTGGGATTTTTAGGAAATTGAGCTTCTTTTTTTTTTAGCTCCCTATGTAAACATTTCAGTTTTAATGGTTATCATATTTTTAAAATCATATCACTGCCTAGAGATTTCCTAGTTCGTATCCAGCCGCCTTTTACCTTAAAAATATTGTAATTTTGAATTTTAAACTATTTTGAAAAGATGTGTATTTACTACATCTGTCACCTTTTTAAGAGATGAACAAATATTTAATTTTGAGCGAAACATAGAGCTTGCTGAGCTGTAAAAACCTGTTTTCAAGATCAGCTGAAACTTGTGGGTTTTTTGTAAGACTGAAACTCCATGACATTTTATATTGTAAAGATCATGACTTTCTGTGTGGTGTGAGTACTTTCAGGCTTGCCAAATTCTCAGCTGTCTGGGGCTGAGAGGGCTAACTTGCTGGAAAATCTGGGATCCAGGTACCTGCATCATTGAGTGAGTCAATAACCTGAGAAACTCTTTGGACACTTGCATGACCGGTGTGAGACAGCTGATAGTGGAATCAACCATTGATTTCCAAGGATATTACAAGGCACTTTGGGAGCTGGCTGCTTTCCAAAAGGGACAAAATCCAAAAAGTAGGAGACCTGGAAGCCTGGGCTTTGCCAGCAGATTTGCTAGTCATTGGGGAGCAAAGCAAACAGCCCTCAAATCCAGCAGACAGAAAATGGAGATGCCTGCAAATCTCAAAATGCATTTACCAGCCTTTGCAGCTTTGTGGGCAGGGAGATGACCACTATTTCCATAATACCTCTGTGTCCCAGTGACTGACCTGGTAGGCTGTTGAAACCATGTCATTTCAGTCATCTTGAGAATCATCATTTGCCCCTTCTTCCAGGCCTGGGAATGTGAAGGTAATAGGAAAAGAAAGGGAGTGATGTTAAAGGATATTGAAAATAAAAGATTGACTTATTTCAGCAGATTTCTTATCCGTGTTGTGGAACTGTTTTCACTTGACATCCTTATGAGTGATAATACTTTATCATGGGGAAAAAATGAAAACAGCAAAGATCATGATTTGAACTGATTTGCTGTTGTTAAAAACTGAGTGGGTTTCCCTGTAGATAATAAACTCCAAGCATTTCCAGAGAGAGGAGATCAAGGACTACTGGCCTGGTGCTGACTGCCAACTTGCCAGTCTGGTGAGGAAGACAGATAGTGGTCTTACCACCCTGGGCCGATGATTCTGCTCTAAAAGAGGCATCTCAGATGTAGTTAGAAACCTGCCATGCTCCCTTGTCTTCCTGTCTTAACACCAGAATATTTTCATTGACCTGTGCAGCTTATCCAGGTGCACTGGGCATGCTACACTCAGCTATTCGAACAATGCAGAGTGGTCTCAGAGTGTACTTGGGGGAAACCCCTGGCTGGGAATGTGTTCAAATGCAGCAGTTTGCACAGACTGAAAGTTGATGACAGTCTTGGAGCCTTTTTAAAATGTGGCATGGACATGCTGCAGGAGATTTGACAAACTTACAAAATGTTTAGGTTCATTGCTTTCAACTGCCTGTTCAGTTCTGGGCTTGGAGCAGTACTGCCAGAGATGAAGTGATGTGTGGCTAATAACAGAGGGAGGAAAGAAGAGAAGAACGTTCGAGGGAAAGGAGATTGGAGGAAAGGAATCCTACAATAGTGACCTCAAAGCATGAGCAGTTTTTGAGACTTAACTAAAAGCAATGAAGGTGACAAAGTCATTCATCAGTGCCTGAGTTTTGCCAGGACATCTCTAGGGCAAAAGTGATTAAGATCCCACGGATTATATCAGGGTGGAGATGATTGCAGGATTAGCTGCTGTAGTAAATTTACTCCTTTAACCTGAGCTGTTGTGTTGTTACCAAATCTGTCCCCAAAAGGCATAAGTTTATTTTATAATCATGTTCACCACTCTCCTATATTAAGAAACAGAAATTTTCTAATTTCTAAATTTTCAAAATCTGGTTTATTTAGTTTTGAGCTGTGTTTTGTATCAGGCATGATTCTAACACAATCTTTGGGTAGATTTTTTTTCCAGATAAATTGCATTATTGTCTGATTCTTAACTTTTCCTCCCTTTCTGTGAGCAGTTCTGCATAATGCGCTGAATTAAATTGTTGCTCAGAGTACAAAATGTTTTATAACAGAAAGCTCTGAAGGCTGTTTTCCTCTTTGCAAAGCAATGGGGTGTTCACACACTGTTAGATATCCAAGAGTGGTAGGAAAACAAAACCTGTGCTGCAAGCTGGCTTTCCTTGATAGCTGCTGTATGTGAAGGACACTGCAACAGTTACTGCTCTTTGCAAGGAGCCATCCACAGAATAGGTGTGAATTGGTGGGTGAAGTGGAAATACACACCTGTCAGCCCAGATCTGACTGGGGAGCTGAGAATAGCTGGACTTCAGTTCTTCACATGGAGAAGACTTAGGGTTCTGTCTAAGCAGTAGGTGTGAAGCAGACCTTTGAGGAGGTGGGAGATAAGTGAGTTTTGACTCTTTTACAGAAGTCCAAACTTTTCTTACACCCTCTTGTAACTTAGTACCCACTAAACTCACTACTGACAGAGGAATAATTCACTGAAATGCATTTTAAAAATTCCTGCTTTGAGTCCTTTAGGCATTATATTCTCGATTATATAGCCCAGACTACACTCTGCAGTGATAATTAGGCATTAAATGCTAACAGGATTATTATGGAGATTTCTCCTGACAGCCATTTAGCACCTAATTAGGTGTTAACGCCATGAATTTAGGTTTCTTAGCAGCATTTAGGGCCCTAACAAATTCTCTTAAAGTTTGAAATTGCGGGCTTGTCTTCACAACTGTGCACCACAGTGATGTAGTCAAGCTGCCTTTTAGGAGACAGCAGCCGTATGTCCTTTGTCATGGTGCTCTAAGAATGAGTGAGCATCCTTCTGAGTGAGCAAAACCTCTCTATTTTTTCCAATTTTATGTTAGTTTAATAAAACATTTAATCTCTTCACCAGTCTTTTCACACTTAAGGGAGACCTATAACCATGGCTCTGGGCAAAATCCATTTACTGCCTTATACCAGATATAGACTTGCTACCATTTTTCTTAAATGGAGGCTCTTTTGAAAAAAATTGTTTAAACGGCTAACTGCTGCTGAGTTTGTTGTAATAGCATATTTTTCATTGCTTTTTTTGGAGTTAGTTTCAAGGCTCAGCAGAGAGATCAGTTGAAATAGTTGGAAAAAAAATAAGATTCTGAAAGGCAGAGCGCCTTTTGACTGTCAGTTGTCTACTTCATGAATCTTTAAGGAATTTTTGGTGATAATAGAACCCAAGCAATTATTTGCTGTCGTGTAGTGCATAAACAATGATCCTTTTTTTTCATTGATCTCCATGCACACTTGGAAGACATTAAGAAACCACTAAGAAAGCACATACCTCTGGCTGAAAACTGCTCTTGGTCACAGCATGTAGGTCAGCAAAACTACAAGGCATGGCAGAGAACAATAATACAGTGCAAGACTCAAATGCAGTTCAGAGTAGACTTGTCAGGAAAGGTGGTCTCCAATGGTCTCCAGTGTTTAAACAGGAGCTGATTTCTCTGTCCTGTTTAATTTGCACTACCAAGGATGAAGAGCCAACACTAAAAGTATATTTCTAGCATGGAAACAGTAATGATGAGTTGCCCTATAGTTTTTGGATTAAATAAGTCCACATTCTCAACATGTGACAAATTGCCTGCTCACTCCATGCAGAGCAATCTCCACCTTTTAAAAAAATAGTTTAATTAAAAACACTCAAACGCCCATATATATGATATGAACTAAAACTAATCCACAGCTGCTGTCTTGAGCTGAGAAGTTTGCTGTCTTTTAAAAGGCTCAGACAATAGTATTAGGCATGAACTCACATATTGACTGTTTTTACCTTTTCTCCTCTATAAATAATTGTACCAGAAAAATTCAGCTACATATGGTAACATAGCAAAAATTACTGGAGGGGAAATTGGATACGATCAGTGATGCTTGAACTGCTTTTGACTTCTGTCAAGAGACAGGGTAAGGAAAGGAAAGTACTCTTGGGAATTTTAAAATGAGCTAGTTTTATTCTGCTGTTAAGATACAAGGGGAGACTGCTCTTCCTGAGTTTGAAAATCCTCCTTGAATTCCAGTAAATGATAGCATTTTATTGGTTATGAGTGAAAATAAATACTGCATTTAGAAAAACAGAGAAAAAAGTTGAAATCTTGTCTTATAGTGGGCAGGGTTGTAGAGAAATTTGGCTTAGCTAATGATGGGACTTAATGTGCTAAATAGCACTTTCTCTCTGAATATGAAAATTTAAGTATTTATGGAAATTATTTTTATAGACTTTTTGAAATCCTGTCTTGTTTTTCCTTTAGATAATAAGATATTCATAATTCTTAATTCGGGGTAAAATCCCAATGAAATGAAGGACATTCAGTGAGATGGAAAAGTTAATGGCCTGGATGAAGACTATGTTTCTTTTTGTAGTGAAGACAGGAGAAGCTATTTGTGAATCATGCAGATAGGGAGCAGAAGCAGAGCTAGCCATAGCTGGATGTAATGAACTGTAACTAGTGAATTAATGAAACAACAGTTAGAATATTTCAATATGCAGCGAATGGCTCGAAATCTGCTTGTTTGAAGCCATAAGACAATGTAGGTTAACAAAATAATTATTTTGCTACTCAGAACAAGCCTGTATTTACTGTATATTTGACAGGGTGTAGAGGGGTGCTGTTCCTTTTCAACAGGTAACTTATTTTCCCTTCTCTTTTCTTCTTCTTTGTGCAAAGAGAAGAAATCTATCTCTGTTTAGACTTGAGACTTTACACCCTTGTTTTCTTTCCTTCAACAGAGAACATACAGAGCTATGTATGACTACAGCGCTCAAGATGAAGATGAAGTTTCCTTCAGGGATGGTGATTATATCATCAATGTGCAACCAATTGATGATGGCTGGATGTATGGTACTGTTCAGAGAACTGGGAAAACAGGAATGCTTCCAGCAAATTATATTGAGTTTGTTAACTAATTTTTGTCTCTAGTCCTTTGAGCTTTATTATGATTTACTTAAAATCTAACCTTTTAGAAAAAAGTCAGAAGAATCTTTTATGAGTTCATAATCATTACTTTATCACTGCTATAACAGTTTGCATTCTCACTCAGAATCCATTTTAGAATCCTTTAAAGAAAAAATAAATAATTCACGAGAAACTCAGAGCTTTGAAAACGGCATTGCTTATAATAGTGCTCTCTCAAAATGAAAAATATGTATGGAAGCCTGGTGCTGCCAATCCTATAAAGACTTTGGTCAATTAACTGTAATGGGGTAATGCCTTTTCCTTACACCTCAAAGACGTTATAACCATAAAATTGATTCACTTCTTATGGCACTCTGAAGTCACAGGAGGTTAACACACTGACTTTGAACACATTTTCAAATTATTAGGGAAATGTTTAATGTTTAAGCAGTTCACATCCTAATAAAAATTAAAATGTTGAGTAGATAATTTGGTCATTTGAAATAAAGACAAGTAATATGCCAGTTAAAAAAAACCCAATAAAATCCCCTATTGCCCAGCAGCCTTACAGTAAATATGTCTATTGTGACAGCAAAAATTTCCTGACTCTTGCATATCCACGTTTATTCTTGGATTACACATTTTTTCTTATTTCCAAGTGATCTATTAGCTTTGTTTCCATCCCAATACGTCAATTAGATCCAGGTCTGGATTCATGGTTCTTCAGTATCTTTTCCACAGCAAATTACTTGCAAAGACTATCTAAAATATAAAACCTGTCAACTCTTCTGTTTCCTTCTAGTAATACTTAGCATTTAAATAGAAACTTTCATTAGGGCAACGTACAACCAATACTTCATGTTAGCTCCTTTACCTCCACCTGTACTGCTGTAAATAAACACCCCACGTGTGGCCCCGGTGCTGTGCAGTCACACAGAGCCTGCAGTCACATCCCCTCCTCACCACAGGTAACTCGCTTAATGGCTGCTTTGCTGATGAGCTGACGTCCCTCCCCTGCCGCAGAAACACTTGTGCCTCCATCGAGCAGTGGAGGAGAGCTCTGGTTCTTGTAGTGCATTTCAGATCAATGGCCTGTTGCTTCAGTTTGCTCCCAAATTCTTGGTGATCCAAAAGTGGGTTGTACGCTTGCCAAATGATTAATGATGGAGAAGTATTATGTTTTCTTTTAGTGACTTAATCTTTCTCATAGCTGACTGAAGGGAAAGCTAACTAAGCAAAATCGAACATACTCTATGCCATTATGCTTCAGTTTAGCCATCTGTAGAAAACAGTAAAAATATTCTGCTGACAAACCTTCACATGTGCTATTTGGTGTCTGTTAACTTATGGTCAGAACTGAGAGATCCAGGTCTCAGTCTGTGAGGCTGGGGACAGGATCAAACAGCTGGTGACACAGTGGATCTGTACGAGTGATTGTGTCAGCAGGCTGGGGTCACAGCGAACTTGTTTTTGCTTTGACAGGGTGCTGCATTCCCTCTCAGGGAGAAATTATGGGAGGAAGGACAAAAGAGTTAAAGTGAGAGCTTACTGATGTGGATGCAGAGTGTAAGGAAGAAAATGTTTTAATGATAACATAATTTGTGGAGTTCAGCCATGTGCTAAGGAAGTTAACTTTGGAGTAGCCCTCAGAGTATTGAGTCTGCACTGGCTTTCTTTCATTTCTAAAATTTTTAAAGTAGAATTAAATACAGAGCTTTTAGACAATTTCTCATCTCACATAGTAGGCAACCCTGCAATAACTATTTAAAAAAATACAGAAGGAAAGCAGTATGGATTAGTTATGTCAACTGAAAACTGTCAATGCAAATACTTGCAAGTTCTATTTTTGCATACAGTTAAGAATTTGAAAGATTATGCAATTTTATTTTAGGTCTTGCTAACACAGGGATGATTCCAGCTGCCAAGCAGAATGGAATGACTGCATTAAAAAAAAAAGTCTAAAAAATGCCCGTGACTGTGGAATTACCTGTGCTTTCTTGTCAACAGCCTAATTTCAAGGCTAAAGCTGTCCAGGAGTATCTAACTTCAAAAAATATATTTTAAAAGTAGAGTTCTGTGACTGTAGATATGCAATTTGTATAGCTGACTGCTGTGATTTAAAATTCTTGCAAGTTTTGCATAAGGAGCTGCTCTTGCAGCAGACCCTTGTGCATTACTGGTGACATCCACATGAAATCAGCAAGTCAGATAGCTTTTTTAAAGGCTGATATGGTATGCTGAGGTAGAGGCTCTGAAACAAGCAGTTTGCTTCTGTGTTGGTTTTCATCACTTGCCATCAACAACAAGGAGAGGAATTCCATCTTCTGCTGGCTGGCAAATTTTTCAGGTGATGCCTGAGGCACAGTTGGCTGTCACTCGCTGCGGTGCTGCTCTATTAGCTGTGTAATGCTGACAACAATAAAAACAAGGTGTCAGTTTGTTAACCAAATATGAATAAAAAAGAAATATGGGGAATATCTATATGGCATCAAATTGCAATTTTGAGTGACTTATAATACAGAGTCTCCACCTATAAATACACGATCATTCTTCCTAAATGAGAAGACAGCTTACAGTGTTGAATACTTTATGTATAGAAGTAAATCAGAAAATGAGCATTTGGTGACATTAGAGAACTATGTTATGCTAAACAATAGAAATAAAATTTCCTTTATGAATTTTGAATATTCATTAGCTTGGCAGAGCAGCTAAAGCAATTTGCAAAAAACAAAAGGTCAAGAAAACAAAACAGTATGTGAATTGTATTTCTCTTGAGAATGGTATGTCAGCAGAATTATTAAGATCTGGTTTAAGTTACTTATTCTTGTAGTCAACTTTTTGGTCATATATGCGTAGACATTCATGTTTATATGGAATAGTTCCTGCCTTTTGGTATAAAACAAACTTAAGTATAATTTTGCAGCTTTGTTCTAAGCAATGCAATCAAAGGCCCAAAATTATTAGAATGCAATTATACTTTTTTTTAATGAGATCTAAAATTTATAAGGTAGAGAGAGTAAGTAATAAACTAAATTGTGCCAGCACACCTTTTTCAAAGCATATGTTGGAGACTGTTACATGCAGTGTGATACAGGGGTGAAAAGATGTTGCATCCTATCTTGTCACCTTTAAAGTTTATATTCATTTTTAGCACAGCATGTTCCCCTCACTTTTCGTTCTTCCTATAGTCAACATTTTTCTGGGGAAAGGAAAGGGCTTTTAAGGACTTGAATTTCCCAAGCTGTTCCGAAGTTCAGGTTGGAAGTTCACATGTTCCCATTTTAGAAAGAAAGAATTCTGTAAAGAATGCTGTAATTCTTGCTAACATGAGTGTAAATGTAGAATACAACATTGAGCATATTCATGCATACATACAAGAACAAATGGGTGCCTTGCTTTTCATTACTCTTTCTTGCCTGGCTAATCTTCATTTTTTAAACAAAGCTACGTACAGATACTGCAGTTGTAATTTTTCATTATGGAACATTAGCATTTAGTCTTGATGAAACAGGGTTCTCTTGATTACATTTGACATACAATAAACTACTTCAGCAGATTGGGATTTGGTGGAGAATCACCTCCCATGGATTATGTTTTTGACAAATGTGTCCCTGCCGAGTGTTTCTTGGGGATGTGGAAGGTCTCCAATACTTGGGAAAGGTAATAATTCTAGTTTTTGTTGTACAGTGACTGCATGTCATCTTGTACGATGAAAAAGAAATGACAAATACAGAGGTCTTTGGCAGAAGGTGGTACAGGGTATAAATTCTTAGTTTTTTATTAAGTTGATTAATACTCCATTTAAAATATAGAATATGTTTTAGTAAATGCTTAAATAATATACTGAAACAGACAGAAGATGCTGTTGAAAGAAGTCCTCCAAACTGATGTGCTGGCAAATGCAAAGTACTAGTGAGCTGTAGAAGATTAAACCATTTTGCAATGCTTTAGTGATTTTCTCCAGCTTTATGCCATAGGAACCCCATCTCTCCTTTGGAAAGAAAACCTGAAAGCTCTATTTCCTAAACTGCCTGCACTACAACAGTATATTCAAAGGAATTTCATATGCTTCTTGTGTCTGATAAATAGAATTTGCATATTGTACTTAAGTTGTAATCCAGTTGTTGTTGACATTTGTTTAATTATTATTATTTTAGGGGGGGAAATAAGCTATACTGTAGCATTTCAATTGTGTATTAATATTACTATTAGAAATTGCTAGACCATTGGAAGACAGCAATGACTGTATTGACATTGATTAGCATGATGTGGAAAATCTCTCAGCTGTTGGTTTTTGCAGTGTGATATAAAAAGCAAAAATGAACCGCTGTGCAGTTTGGCTTATGTTTGCTTTAAAGTGTGTAAAGTTTTAGTTATTTTGCAAAACTGTACTGTATTTGGGGGTATACAGTTATGAAGGTAACAATTGTTTTTCAAAGGACAGATAAACTTACTCTTGGATCATATGATGTATCATCTTAATTTGGCTTTTGTTATGCAGAAAGTTAACACCAGCTATTAAAATATATTTTAGTAGAAATGCTTTAATTCCTGTTTCTTCCTCTACACTGTGAATATTTAAGCTTTGGTGGACTAGAGCAACATCATGCTGCCCAAAGTACTAACCTATGCAAACTAGTTCACATTTTAGTTGATGTCACAGTGGATGTAACATAACAATTTATTTTGCATAACATTAAACGTCATTCAAATAAAATATTAAACCCAGCACTATGTATGTATTATATTCATAAACAACACTTTGTAAAGCTACCATACCCATTAGTATAAGCTCTCAAAGATGGATATTGCTTTAATTAAGGAAACTTCGAGTTTTCAAACTTAAGTAGAATATTTAGCACTATTTGTCAAGCCTGATCTCAGAAAATAGTTTCCTAAAACACTCGTTTATTTCAGACATGCCCTCTCCTTAAGAGGTTAATTTGCCTTTTTCAGTCTGTATTTGTAACCCTTCAACAGAACATCAAGTTACATTCCATGACCCTTGGTTTGTTTAAATGAGCAAAGATAGTAAGTGAAGGAGATCCACTGATTTAATTGATACTGGTTTGCTTGTCTTTGAATGGATGTTTGGTTAGGTGTGCTCTCAGTGCAACACTAATGATAAGAAATTGAATTGCTGGCTTTTTAAGACAATTTTATATACAAATGTCATCTTTATTCATTTACACAAGTAAATTATTTTTAAAACATTGTAAGAAAGTTTAAGTTATAATAAAATCCAGAAGTATTTTGGAATGGCTCTGCCTGTAGTTGAAGAAGATTATTATGCTTAGGGACGTGTTTTATTTATTTGAGTGTTAAGTGTACAGTACAATGGACTGCATTAGAATTTTTATGTTTTTATCAAATGTTAGTTTGAAGAAGGCTGTTAATGTATGAGGACAAATGGCAGCCACAAATGGAGCTGATTAGTTCCTTCTAGGTAAGTACATGCAGTTGCTACCATACAAATTTCTACTTAAGAAATGTGTTAGCATTTCCTGTGAAGGTAAATTGGTTACAGAGTTGTGATTCCATGTTCTGTGGAGCTTTTATATATTGAAATGCTGCCGGTATAGAAATATCCAATCTTTATATATGCTGTAGCAAACGTCAGTTTTCAATAAGATTTAAGAGCTGCCAAAATGGACCTCAAGCACTCTGAATGTGTTTTATTTGAAAATCCCTCCATAATTTGCTAGATACTGAAGTATTTTCCTGTCTTTACTGGCCCCATAGAATATAATTATCAAAAGGATTTATATACTGGCACTTGAAATTCTTGTGGAAGCCCTCCATGCTGTGTGTTGGACGGAGCGAGAGTTTCTAGCTATCAATGCTTTTAGGATGGCCTGAATTCTGCTCTGTCTCAGAACTGTGTTCTTGATTTTCTCTGGTGTATTAATTAGCAAGAATAAGCTGATGTACCACAGAGTTCTCTATACTGAGGAAATAGTTTCCCAGTGCATTGTCTGTGACAAGTACTGCCTTCTTTCCCTTTTCCCACTCACACTGCCAACCATGTTTCCAATACTGTTTTGCCATGACTACCTCTCTCATCTTTCCATGAAGCTACCTGTGGGACACATTAAAGTGATATCACCAAGTGATCCAGATTTGTTGTTTTTTTTTTTTTTCCAAATGATTTCTCTTACCATGATTCTTTTGCTGCTTCTGTTTATTGCACAACCTCAAAAACAGTAATATTGGCATAAGGAAAGAATTAGCATGAAATGGGTGGAAAGGCAGGGCTGAAGTGAAAAGTCACAGATTTCTTACTCAGATTTTGCTGCAGAAGTTAATACAAGTCAACCATATGGCGGAGGGTACCATCTGAACAACTAACCTGTAAGCTGAGCAGTGCTATATGGATATGCTTGGCCTGTGGGTGTGTCTGTGCTGTAGTGTCAGAAGTACTCTGGGGTAGTGTGCAGATACCTCCTCCAGTTTTTTAGCAATTAGTTGGGTTCCCAAGAGCAGGCCATCCACTGGGATATGGCATTCATAAGGGCAAATTTATCCTTTGAGAAAATGAGACCTCAGATAGTACAGAGTCAATAAAATGTCAGCAGGTTTAAACTGCATATTTTTGTGCCCAGCAGAAAGGAACTCTGTGTGCAGTCAGAAGACTTAAGCCCCATGGCACTGCAGCAAGCTCGTAACTCTGAACTGTGTTTAGTACCAGAATGAGATGATGTGTCACAGAGCTCACCTGCTCCACCAGTTTGATGCTGCATGATGTGCTACTTGCTGGGCACGTGCTTAACAATGACAGCAGAAACTAGAGATTCATATTTATGCACTCCTTCCTAAAAAGAGCCCAAGAAGTCTTTAATTTTATGTATTTTAGCTTTGGTGTCTTTCCCACTTGCCTGCTGTTGATAAAATCTACATGTGGAGAGACCTGTTCTCATGCAGAAGACTACTGTCTTGTGGCTTTGACCACTTGTGTCTACAAAGAGAGATCTGCAGGTATTAACATCTGTATCTTAAAATATTGCTTGACACATAAACATCCATTTTCAATGTTTTCACAAACAACTGTCAGGTTTTGTGATTATTCTTTGATTCAAGCCATAATTTTTCTGTGTTTTTCCTCCTCCTCCATCTCTCTTCTCTTGACATACTTAGACCTGTATTGCTTACACAGCAGTTTTCAAGGACCCAAAGGAGATATTTTTAAGAGGCTTCTCAAGGAGCTGAGAAGACTTTAAATTGCTTGAAAAATGCTAGTTTTATCTCCCCATTAAGTTCTCCCGCCCCCAGCAGTTGTAAAGTGGTTTTACTGTCCTTCTTTGCCTTCTGCCCCCTCTTCCTTTGGTCAAGCTCTGACATCTCTGTCATCAAACCTGATGGGCTTGGGGCCCCTCCATTCAGGCCTTCAGACCACTCTCTGGCTTCCACAGTTTCTGCATTCAGATTTGGAGCTTTAGTGTGGCTCACCTACCTGTTCTCCTGTCAAGACCTTTGAGCAGAACTCAAAGAATATTAACATGTGCCCATTTGCCCCAAGCGGCGTTATATTTCTGTTGGCTCAGCAATGAACTGCTCTCTGTGAAGAGTCCTCTTGACTGTGCTTTCCCTGGCTTTCCTTGCCTGTATGTACTTGTGGCTGCTTCTGAAATAGGCTGCTGATTTCAGAAAAGAGGGAGATTACATTTTTTGCTGTTTCATCAATACCTAAATCAGTTCTTCACTCTCTTCTTCAGAGGGTTAGCTTCCTTATTATGTTATTCCTGATTTTGGTTTGAACTCTTGGTTCAGAAGTCATTCTCTCTCTGTCAGTGTTAGACTGAAGGGCTTCCACCATTTCAATGCAGTCTGTTGCTCACTGTGGAAGCTGTGTTGAATAGGCACTATTCACCAGAACCTTTCAGTTCCTAGCACTGCTTGTTCTGTATTCATCAGATGGGATCTCTGTGAGATGTGATTATCTGTATCAAACCTCAGGCTTTCTATAAAATAAATGTCATTATAAAATAAACACTTTTTCTGACTTATAGCTCCTCTGACTCAAGATGACATTGACATCCTCCAATTTTGTAGCTTGTACTGACATACGTACTGGCATGCATGGAAAACGTGTTAGATGAATTATGCTCTAAGGGACTGTTTAGGCAGACCTTGACAACTGCAGCTATTATACAGTGTGGATATCTCAAGTTAAATGGGATAAGTGGCAGATCAGGTCTTCCTGGCAAGTGGTTCAACTAAGAAACGAGTTTATGTATTTATTTGAGTGACCCAGCTATTCAAGAGACTGTCATTTTCATTTCTACTCCAGCAGTTCAAACCAAATACAACACAATTGACAATTATTCATAGTTAACTAGTTAGCTGTGCAGCTTAAACAATTCCTTGATCAATATGGAAATAAAGAAAGTTAATCAGAAAGTTTTGGCAAACCATGTGCAAGGTGGAGCTAGGCATTTGAAGTGACGTTCAGCATGCTTGCATTTCTAACAATCATTTTGCCTTCTTCTAACTTTATTAAAAAGGAGTGGGAAAGCTCTGCTCCTCACAGCATAGCTAACATGCTGTTGGAGAAATTAATTTTCAGTGGAAGAATAGATTCAAGGGTCTTGTAAGGTCTTGGAAGACAACATTTTTCATTTATGCTTTCAAATCTTAAAGTTACCAAAATTTTAACTTTGCTCCCTTGCATTTTCTTTCAGGCCCTAAAACTCACCAAAATGGTTTTGCCCTGCTCTCTGTTCAATGTTGCATTCCCTGTAGCAGTTACCTTTGTGAGATGGGAAAAAGACCATAAACATTGGAGTACTTCAAGTAACTATCTCTTCCTATGATTTTTCATTGCTATGCTAAGTAATACCTGCAAAATATCCGTCATTTCAAGGCTCTTTATTTCACCCTTAAGAAACATATTGCACAAACAACATACTCCCTGTTCAAATGCCACTGGCCATGATGCTTTGTTGCACAGCTGTGATTATTATGAGAGGGAGGATGTGCTACAATGGCAACAGCTACAATTTTGATGTTAGAGCAAACACCTAGCAAAGACTCCTGTGAGATCATTCTCAGCTTGTCACTCCTTTGAAAATAGTAGCCATCACTGCACTGCTCTGTGATATTAGTAGAATTCTAACTTTGCAACTTGGTTTATTTTCCAGATGCTATAAGGTTAACACAGCTGCAGCTGCTTTTGGACAGGTTGATTTTAGATGCTGTTTTGACTTCTTGCTGCTTATGTTTTCGTTGGTATTCTTTCTATTTCAGCTTCTTATGGTGTGATGGCTAAGCCAGAAGGATACATCAGATCCTCTAATTTGAGGGCTTTCTGCCATTGCACAGGTGTATGTTTTCTTATTTTAATCCTTTCTTCTTTCTCCCAACACTTTCTCAGAGATCAAGAATATGAACAGGACTTAGCCTCCTACAAGAAGGCCAGAACTGTAATCTGAACTGGTACAAAATGATTGAAAACAAGGGCATGGGCACTGGTCACAATCAAATTAGTTTTTGCTACAAGTTGATCCATGAAGCACAGACACTCTTGTGCCCCTCCAGTTTTCCCTTGTCTAAATACTGCTGGTCTAGTGACCATATATTTTAAAGTTAATTGAATCCCTTTTTGGGGGGATTAAATAACCAGAGATTTTTCATGTGTTATTGCAATGTGCTTTAACATGCTTTAACATTTTTTGATCACCATCATAGGGAATCTGCAACTGGATCAGAGCTTCACAGCTAAATAAGGTAGGTGAAACAAGATTACTTAGTCTGTGCTTTAGTGTATTTAAAAAGGTTTTTTTTCATTTGAATTCTGTACAAATATGCACTGAAGGGTTCTGTACAGGATGGAACAGCTTTATATAGCTTCAGAAAGCAATGGTGTGAAACCATGGATCATATCAGAATAAAGGAACCTTGTTTCTTAGTCCAGACTAAAGTTTCTTAATCTGCTCAATTTCTTGTCTGTAT
Organism: Orthonyx spaldingii; assembly: GCA_013397795.1. NCBI lineage: Eukaryota > Metazoa > Chordata > Aves > Passeriformes > Orthonychidae > Orthonyx > Orthonyx spaldingii. Next base: position 2,069,126 of record VZTJ01011335.1, on the reverse strand, counting down.
CATGCTGTGTGTTCAGCTGAGGCAAAAACAAGGTTGAAGAGGCAGATTTTATAATATGTTTAGATTCAGAACCAGGAAGAGATAAGTGGGTTTTTCAAATTACATCTGAAATCTGAATCTGATTACAGAGTGATGTTGGAAATTTCAGTCAACATTTTAACACTCCAGTGCGCTCTATGAAACCAGTCACCATTCTTTCATGGATTGAATATAAATAGTGAAATGCTTACTGAATTAGGGATCATAAAATTCTGTTTACCCTTAAACCAAGTATCTAACAAGTAGGCTAGAGCTGTGTTGACTTTTTATCCATCTCTTTAGTTTAAAGAATATTTAATTAAGATATGAAATGGTACATCATCAGTGAAATGGATATCAGTTCTGAACTCTTGGACAAGATACTTATTCAAAACTCCTTTGATGGTGAGAAGAACAAACAAATCCTGGATGAGGATTTGAGTTACTGGATTACTAAATCAGTCATGCTCTGAAAGACCATCTCTTGATTGTTTGTAATAGGATTGTTTATAATACACCTTCTCAGCAAACTGTTCAGGGCTGTTAAACATGGGTGGGGATTGATGAGTGCCTGTGTCATCCCAGGTGAGGGGCTTCAACTTGGAGATGTTTAAGACCTTGTTTTGGCTTCAGCATTTCCTACCTGCTGTCAGGAGAATCTGAAGGGATGATATATAGCACATAGCTTTGACTCAGTACATCCTGTGTGGCTAAACATATGTCGTGGGTCATTTTTAATCATGTTGTGTGGAAGGGGTGGGAGAATGCTCATGCTGGCGTTGAACAGATAGGAAGTCCTCAAGGGGAAATAGGACACCTGGAAAAGGTGAGGGCCAAATCCCAATTTTGTCCCACCTTTGTTAAGGGTTTGGGTGCGCCTCACAAAGCTCTGAGGAAGTGACATTTTGCCGCTGAAGAGCTGGTGTTGCCTCACCTCTACTGTGTCAGCAGGTCCTGACTGCAAACCTTCTCAAGGCAAGCCACTCTGGTTGGGTGGCCTTGAGGGCACCTTCTGCAAAACGTGCAGCTCAGCCCTGCCATTCATGGGCTCAATACCTGCAGATTTCTGAGCTCTCTTTTTTTTTTTTTTATGTTTATGTAAGTTGCTCTTTCTGCTTTTATGCATATTTTTATCTCAACCATCAGAAGAGCAGCTGTGGCAGGAGGGACACAGGGACATTACCTTGGAGCTGGGAGTGCAGCAATGGAGGCGGTGTAGCTGGTGTGCCAGGAGAGAATACACACTCAGGGGAGGCAGGAGGAGCTGCTGAGACAGAGGCACCCCAGTGGGCTGTGACGGATTGCATTACCTGGGAGCTGAGCCCTGGTACTTGTTCCTGCACATGGCCTGTAGGAAAGGGTAGTGCATGTTCAAGCACCATTTCTCCTATGTGGATATGTGAGCACTTGTGATGAATATTTTTCACACACTCCAGTCCAACTACAAAGCCTGGAGGAACAGAAGAAATATTCCTGAATTTAGTTTTTTTTCTTCAAATCAAATTACACTCAGAAACATTCAATGCCTCCCTTGGCCAACCGTTTTCCAAGCACGGTAGGTTTTTATCATGAAAACCAGCCTTCACAGTTTACTTTCTTTCTTGTTGCAGGGCAGAGTAAGCTTCTCTTGTTTGTTCTTTTATCTGGGCAGTTTTCTGCTGTGATGGGAGCAAAGGTCTCTTTGTGTGGTGCAGTGAAGACATTCAGAAACTGCCACTGGCCACAGTAATTTGCTGCAATCCTCCTGATACACATATGATTGATAGCTGTGAACCTCTTCCCATTTTTCTAAATCTCTCTGCATTTTTAGGAAAAAACATCCGGGGGCTGAGATGGAGATGTACAACAATATCTCTTTTCTTCTTCTGTCGTACACTGAAAAAGAAGATGAGGAGCAAAATACCTGCATGCAAGGTTTTAATACAGCCTTTCAGGGCTGGGTGAGCTGTAGTTCATTAGCAAAGGAAAAGGAAGTCATGTAAAACTGGCACAAGGGGGCAGGTGTGCACCACTGAAAATTCTTCATAGTTTGAAACTGTGTTTATGAATGATCACAGTCAGCTGCAGGACATAGAATGGTAACTGTCTTGTTATGGGCATAAATGGCTATTTTAATTTTGTTGTAAGAAAAATTATGCTGTATATTAAATTAGAATGAAATCTCACATTTCTAGGTAAAATCAAAAGGGCTTAACAAAATAAATGGTTTACAAAATTTGATGTCCAGTATGGATCAATGGCAGAGACAACTAGGGAATAAAGATATGTTTCACTAACACTTTTTACTAGATCAGATGAGATGAGCCCATTCAATTATCATAATTCAACAGTTGAAATTTAAACATATTTGTACCATATTGTTGTTGGTCTTAAAGGTGGCCTAGTACTTAAAAATATGGATGTGCTCCCTGAACAGTGGTAATTACAGTGGTGGTGCATATGGTGGAGTTTTAGGAGTTTATAGAGTTAAATGTGTGTACAAAATGCTGTATATGACTGCAAGAAAGCCAGTGCAGGAGGCACAGAAGAAGAGCTGCAGTAAGAGATGCTACAGCAGCAGAGGTTTCATTATGCTCGTAAGACAAATTGATCTGCTGTAGAGACAACTACTCATACAGTGACAGCATTTTCCTCCCCAAACCTCTTCTTGCAGCGACATACTCTGCATCTTCATTACTTGATCTGTTCCACATTTCATCTACAGTGAAGTAATATTTTTTATACTTTTTTATATTAAAAAGCAAAACTCAAGTGCTAGAGATAAAAGCAGTACATTTATTTAATGTGATTCCATTAAAATTAATTTCTATTGCAGTCTGGACTTGGACTAACATAGGCTTTGTTGCTCAAGCAGTGCCAACTTCGTAACTGTCTTCTAGTTAGAGATATCTGAAATTTTTCAATACACAAGACACGGAGATGAAACTTTGCAAGAATAGGTGTTTCAGGAGAGCTTAACTGTGGTTGAGCTGAAATGAATGGAATTAATATAAAAGAATAAGCTATTTACACAAATACATGTATACAGCAGGAGTTGGCAATTCATTGTTCATCTGTGAAACTTTATTTTGCTGTGGAAGAAAAAGACACTCAAGACTGTTTAAAATCTGACTGTTTTATTGGTGTAATACCATTGTGCCAGGAGATGATTAATACTTGCATCAAAGCAGTGGCGGCTCAGTTCAGCTGCAGACAATGCAAGGGTGAGTAGCTGATGCTTCCCTGCTGCCTTTCATGTTTCCAGGCACATTTCTTGCCTCAGTTGGATTGCTCCAGGTCAAGAATGAGGCTGTTTCTTTCTAAACTGTTGACATTTGACTGTCAGAGTCATCCCTGACTGATGTTCCCTAAATATTTGATTTCTTCATTTTACCTACTGACCTGTATTATGAACATGGTAAAGCAGTTCCTTTGCTTTTATATAGATGCTTTCTGCATGAGCATAGCTTGAATCTCTCTTCCTCAGTTGCCAAATGCATTATTTTCTTAAAAATGTCTTCATAGGCCAGTTGCAAATTATTTTAGTTCTTTGAATTTACTCCATTTACTCTGTTTCTCTTGTTGTCTAAAATGTGTGCAAGGATTAAGAAAGCTTCAGCAGAAGCAGTGAAAGGAGGACAATTCTCCCTTGCTCTAAGAAGTGAAGCCAGTTATGCAGGGCTAGCTGAGGTCCATGACTGCCATGGAGAGAAGAGCCTGGGCAGCATCTCCTCCGTCAGATACTACCAAGAGTTGACTTTTGGTCCTCTTGGGTCTCTGTAGGAAATCTGCTACTCATAGCTCCATGATGATGATCAAAGCATTTGGGATGACAGTGTATTCAAACCCAGGCCAATGTGGAAGTCTAGATGTGGCTATGTGGTGTCACCTGTCTCAGCAGAACCAAAGACTGGCTCCAGACCTTGGGAATAGGCCTCTGGGAAGCTGTCCATTAAAGCCTCCTTCTCCACACTTTCTGTGTGGCACCATGCAGGCTCCTCTCTATTTTAGAGTGGTCACTAAGTGGTTAGTGGCCATGAATGCCCTTTTCCAAACTTTGAGTGTAGGTACTACAGTTACTTACAAGGAATCTTCACAGCCTCGAATTTTCAAAAATAATTGCTTGTGGTTCATTAAATTCCTTAGTTATGTCTCTAGCTCCTTAACCTGGGTATTGCTGGAATGCACTTTTCAACATTTTTTTCTCTGCATTCTTTTTTCCAGCTGTAATAACTATTTATTTCTACATAATTTTACCAGTAAGTGTTCCAAAGCTGCTTGCAGCTTGTATATTTTTTCCCTCCACAGTCTACCTAATTAATTCTGACTATAGAACTACTGGATTCTTCTACCGTGTTTTGTGAATATAATAAAGGACAGAGCAGAAGATGTGAGAGCTTAAATTTACTTCTGGCTTCTGGATTTTTTTTTTTTTTTTTTTATGGGTAGGTCATTGCCAAGATGTTATAGAGACACTTTCATTAAAATAAAAAACCACATTACTGAAAACAAGAAGACTGGGCACCTAAATAAAGCTATTTAGCATGTCATAATCTTTTAAATGCCAGTTACCTGCTGTGTAAACCTAGACTAAAAGTGGTTTCTTTGCTACAAGATCCAATCCGACAGGAAATGTGTTAACGTTTCAAAAATAATTTTAAACTTTGTACAGTATTTACATATTATGATCAAGACCACAGTGAAGTATTTTGATGAAGACTTGATTTATGATCTGTGAAGAGGAAGTGTCTGTCATTGAAACAGTTTTCCTGCTTCATCTTTCAAACCTAGTTTGTTTTCTTTCTCAAATTTTTCTTGTTAGTGTTTATTAACCTATATTTGACAAGACAGCTAGTTTCAGCCTGGTTGATCATCTTTGTCTTGGCATATTGTACAAGTTATTTCTGACCTCAGTCCTCAGAAAACTAGGAAAAATATTATTTTCTAAGTTTTAGTGGAAGATTTCTGATAAAAATTACTGTATTTACTGAGTGTTTGTAAAGCACCAAATTATGTTCCACTAATGACGGTTTAATGCTGAAGTTCAGCACATCTCACAGCTGGGCATTACCTAATGAACACAAGATGGTCTATATATAATAGCTGTTTATCCTCTCAAGAAAAAAATCCCAAGTTTTATCCCAGAAAGCCTGGATGAAGCTTTTAAACCAGACAGTTTTACAGACATGTTGTCATTCCTCAAATTAAGAATATTTCTCCACTGCCTGTCCATGCTCTAGGAGCTATGAATGGTGATTCAGTAAAGGACCACCTTCTGTGGCTGGTTTGTTCAAAGGCCCTTGCACAGAGCAATACTCTGCCATGCATAAAACCAGGTCATTGAAATTTTGCACATGCTCTTAAAATACATTTTAGAACAGAAGGAGTATTGTTCCTTGTGTCCTGAGTTTGTGTTGCTGTCATTATTTTCTTTTTCAGAATTTGAATTAGTTTCTATTTCCATAACAATTTATTACTTTCAATGGAGAGGGCTCTGATTTTGTTGGTATACAATTATGGAATTCTAGGTAGGGTCCAGGTTGCAGTACAGACGACCTTTTTCTGGTATAGAGCTGGGCTCTTGAAGTCCTTATTACACTGAAATTGCTGCTGCTTCCAAAGATGGCTTGCTGGTGTATTTCCTTAAGCTACAAGTAATTCATAGAGAATTTTCTGACTTTTGCTTAAATAGTTATCTCTGATGGTGTTACAAGTTATGCTATGAGAAGTTTGTATACACAATGACTAGGAAATAAGTCTGGATGAAACAATACTGGATCTGCAGCGAAAGCTTTCACATTTATTTCCTGAAGATTTAGTGACTATTTCTCCTTTTTTTTTTTAACATTTGTGCTTTGAAAAGCTCTTCCTGAGCAGACAAGTGATCTGCTCAGTCAGACCCAGCTTGAAGCTCTGAGAGAAGTGACAGGCAGAAGAAGAGAAAACAGGACAACAGAACATGTATCTGTCTTGCACTGATGAGAAGTACTTCTGATGTTTTTTTCCTTTTTTGCCGGGTCTTGAAACATCATCTGTCAAATAATTTAAGAGAATTCATTCTGTAACTCTGTGTGGCAGAATTCAATGAGGTTGTGACAGGTGTTTTGAAGTTTCACCACAAAGCTCGTAGTTCACCTCTTGCTTTCCTGACTGAAAACATGTGGTTTAGGAACAACAGTCTGCAATTTAGTTCCCCCCCATCCCCACCCCCTCTTCCCAAAACTCTCCCAAACCAGATGTCCCTTGCCCCTTCGCCTCTCCTGCTCCAGGATGGGGTTGAGAATTGGAGGCACAAAAAAAGGTTAAAAAGATAGGTTGCGATAAAATCTATTTACAGGAAACAGCAACGAGATACAAACCGAAACAGTAACAGCAACAACATTTAATAACAGAAGTATACAAAAAGCGGTAATTTGCGTGCAAATCACTGACCCGACCTGGTGCGACCCTGAGACATGGAGCAATGGTGAATGGACCTCCCACACCAACAGCTTTTTCCTGACTGCAAGCCCTCCCACCTTCTCCAAACTGAGAGTGCCTTTCTGCCACCCCTGGTGGTGTGGAATAACAACCCACACATGTCCAAAAGTCTCCAGGCTCCGCCCCTTCACAGCTACTGCCAAAAAATTAACTCTGTCCTGGCCAAAAACCAGAACACTGCCAAACAAGTATCAGAGGTGGTGACTAGTTTTCAGGCCCAGAACTGAAAAGCATATTATGGCCTGTAGGTATTTCTTCCAGTTATTGATTCCAAATATTCAGTGCTTCATTTTGCTGAAATGATTCATACATTTACATCTCTATGTTCTGACCAAGGCCTTACCAGTAGCACTGTGCATCAGACATCAAATACAACATCTACAATTGGCATAAAAAACCCCCCATTATATATATTGAGGTTCATGAATCCATAATTTCTGACCTACATATAACAAGGTGATTTATGCTGTCCAAAATGAAACTTAAATAATGCCAAGAAGTAAAAGGCAATGCCAGGATACCTTAAATCAGAAGTGTCTTAATATATCTTAGAAGTGATTTATGTCAAGTCCCCCTTGAAGAAATACTGAAAACTGGAAGAAAGATCATAATTTATTAATAATTTACTGTTGACTGAGTAGTCTTGGCAGTACATGTCATGGATGCAAAACAAATTCCTTAGTGGCTAATATCTTCTGTCTCCCTTTTAAAACTATCAAGTGGTTATTACAAGATTGTCTCCTGGAGGAACATTATGGGGTGAAGTTTTGACCCTTTTACTTTCCTTAGGTTCTTGTTCCAACTGAGAGTGCGTATGCAAGTCAGAGAAGCTGCTTATTTTTGCAAAAACTAGTAGAGGCTGGGACTTGACATTTTCACTTTTAAATACATCTTATGGTAAAGATGCTCCTTTAGTTGCTATTTACAAGCTCTCAGCTTAGGTATTCCTGTATATATGTCTGTGTATATACATGCATCTACTGCTCAACATTATAACAGATAAAAGCTAACTGGCATTTTGCTGTTTAGAATTTAATTTTGAATTTGTAGGAAAAAATGGAAAGCAGAGATAACTGCAGTTGTGTGGGTTGTTTACCTGAAATAGAACCACTGTTTTACCTGAAAAGAAACCAGCTCGTTTGTTCCACCCCATACCCTCCTTAGGCTGGCAGAAGTGTCTTTACAGCCTTACAGTGAACCAAATCCAGCAATTCCACAGCATGACCACACAGGTAACCCCCAAACAAAATAACTTAATTTTAACCTTCATCAATTCTCCATCCCAGGTCCTTGCACAGCTGATGAATGCAAGCTGATACTCAGCAGTAGAGGTGAGCCAGGAAAGAGAAAAAATCCTGTCAGAACTTATTAGTAGAAGATAAATTTCTGGGTAGGGAATCTTTCTTCAATGAGACTGTAGCATTGTTTTCACTGCTGTTTCCCAGAATGTAGCACACCTTTTTTAAAAAATTAAAAAATATAGGTGTCCGAGGTTTTTTTGGTAAAAAGTTTTTCCCTATCTCTTAGGGTATTTACAGTTAAGAGCAATGAAGTTTCAGTCTTGGTAAAGAACTGTAATAGAAACAGTAGTAAAAACTAGACATCCTGCCTTACTAATACCAGTTTAATTTCATCAAATATAGGCATATATAGCAAGAAGCTCTGGTGTGGTGTTTCACTGCAGATTGTCATGTTATTACCATGGTACATTTGTCCAATGTAGATGAGGTTTGAGACAAAGTATAACTGCTGATTCACATAGTATGATAGCAGTAAGAATTTTAAAGTCAAATTTTGTGTGAAAGTAGAAACATAACCATTAGACTTTAAATTTTTCTGGCAATGTTTTGAGCTTGTTTGTACTCTATAAGCCAAGCAGCCTGCTGTTTGAAGGAAGTTTCCCAAGATTCTTCAGATAAAAAAGGGATGTTTTGCTGGGTAAATGTGCATAACGTATGTTAAGCCTTGGGTAAATGTACATAATGTATGTTAAGCTAGCTAGTCTTGCAGCAGAAAAATGTTCTGTACCATCAGTGAATATCTGCGTCTTGTTTTAGGTAATCCTTGCAATATCAATGGGATAACATTAGAGATATATTTAAAAATAATTAATATATCTTTTCATGTTAGTGTTCATTGCTTACAAAATCTGTATTTAGAAACAAGCACTTACACCTCTTCTGCTTGTGCCAGCAGTCAAGAAAATTATAGATGTTGGGTTGCATGTGTTGTGATTTCCCACGCAGACATGATAATGCAAATTATAGAGCCAGCTCTGGCTATAGGCATTGAAAAACATGTAGGGAATTTCCTCTCTCTCTGATGACAATTCCCTCCCTTCCTTGTTCCTAACCCGTGGGCATAAACTGATTAGCAATAACAGAGTTGTTACTTTCAGTATTTTATTTTTCCCCCACAGGAATCTAAATATATTTTCTTCATCAAAGCAGAGATCATGAATGGGAATGACTACTTTATAAAACAAGACGTTGTAAAAGGAAAGGAAACAGTGTTTGAATGCTTAAGCTTTATGCAGGCAAACCCAATTAGCAATAAAGGAGCTTTGACTTTATGGGAAAACTATCATGGTAACTCTATTAGAATGAAAACAAGACTATTTTCAGACTTTATCCCTTTAAAAATCTTATGGCCATTTGCATTTTTTTACTATTGAATTTCCAACCTATTCATCAAGAGACAGACACTTTACACATTAAATTATGCTTTTGTGTGTGTGTATTCAATAGGTCTTTTCACTCCTGTAAATCCACTATTAGTCCTATTACAACGTTTGCTTATGTCTTTTCTGTGTCAGGAAGCTTCTTTCTATTCAAGTCTGCATGAAGTAACAACATTTCCTAATTTCATACAGTCTTAGTATATCAGAGCAACCCACTGAGCAGTTGTTCAACTGTGAATTAGCTGTATGAATTCGTTGGTCCTTCGCCCATTGTACGTGCTTGGGCACTCAGTGTGGGAGAAGTCCCAACTTTCCCATCACGGCAGTGCTGTGAGCTGCTTCCCTCCCCCTTCTGCTCAGCAAATGGGCACATACCTAAAATGTCTTTGGTGATGATGAAGGCTCGCTGTCTTAATTTTAAACCTGACATACCCAGTGTGTGGTGTAATTCAGGCTTTGTCTATCTTGTGTCCTGAGATGCAGGAGGGCAAGACTTAAAGCTTTGGGTGGTTCTCTGTCTCCTCTCTGTCATCCCAGCAAGTAAGTGCCTCATAAATCATTTATGTATGATTTTTTTTCCAGTTAAGATATACTATGGCCACTAGAGCTTGGAAATGCATACATTTAAATATATTTAAAGGATTTTAAAATTACATTGACATATACAAAGTCCCTTGAGAGGTCTGAGTGAGGTTCTCTCTCGGAGAGAGAATACAATTTAATAAAAGCACCAAGACTCCATAATAGATTTTATGTCTGAAATATAAAGTTCCAAATTTACAGTGCATCCCAGAATGACCATAAATCATCATTATTTCTAAGCAGATAATGAGAAATTATTTGTAAACATGACTTAATTGGACACTCACTACTGATTCATTCTTTTATTTTACAGCTTGGTGAGAAGCAGGCAGTAAAAAAAATTAAAAAAGAAACTGAATGAGCTTTGAAGACTTAATTCTGTCAGCCGGGATTTTTCAAATGGAGAAAGAAAGAATGAGCAGCCTTTGCAAGCTCAAAACAGGTTGTTTTCCTCCAATTCATCACTTTGATATTCACTTTATGTATAGAAGGGTGATCTGGCCAAAGTGAGCACCTCTTGTTCCACTATCAGTAGAAGTAATTTTGGTTGTATTGAATGAAGTTTGTACAACATAATGCTTTGCTGGCTTTGGCGCTCAGGCAGAAGCTGGATATTTGAACAATTACAAGGGGCAGTGGAAAGTTTACAGACCACCCTAAAAACACAGCATTGAACCCTGTGCAGTGTGGTAGGCTGTCATGAGGCAGAATATATGAGTCACAAATACCGCTAAACCCTTCTGCAGCAGAATGTGGCTTGTGGGAAAGAGAGGGGAAATACTGTCCTGAATATAAATTTTGTGAAGTCAATGTAATTTCCAGTAGCTCTAGAAGGGCAGCATGCTTTAGTAAGATCTTGGAACTATTATAATAGAAATGCATTTTTAGAGACAGCAGTAGGTAATGGGAGTCTGTAGGGTAAACAAGGATAGGCAATAGCACAACATTTTGAGAAATCATGCTGCCACGCACTCCAGGGAAATGGAATTTACCTAAGTTCCAAGAACTTCAGAAATATGCATAATCTAATGTAGAGAGCTTTAAAAAAGAATAAACTCCAAATTCTGTGCTGATTTATTTATTCTGCTAGCCAGCACTTTCAGCTTATGGCTAAACTATTAATATTCTGAGAACAGAAGAAGAGACCTTTTCTTGACAGCTGTTTCCATAGCTCCTGCCTCATTGTGTCCTTGTTTGATAGTAAATGAAGATGGCTTTTGAAAGTGTCATAACTGCCACAGTAGCTTAAACATGATAAAATAATAATAATGAATTTATTTTCAGGAAATTGGATAATTTATGGAGTACTATGTGATGGTCAGGTAGAATAATAACACTTAGCATTTTTATATGTTCTTTGTGCTTTGTAGCTATCAGTCAGTCAATGCAACATCTTTATGAGGTACATTGGTAGACTGCAGTGCTCTTCTTTTATAAGGAACAAAATAAGGCAAAAGGCAAATGACCGCCCGAGCCCATGCAATGGGAAGGTTGCAGAATTGGGATTAAAGCAGGGGGAAGTATATGAACATTTACTTAATTGATGATATTTTTTCTGCATATATGGCAAATAAACTAGGAAGGATGCAAAGTTTCCTGTTAATAGAGAGTTGAAGAGATGTAGATTTTTTTAAAATAGCGGATTATCTTCAGTGAAACTGAAGGTTGCTTTATCTAAATGTTTTTTAAAAGCTGCTCTCTGAACTGTTAACTTTGCCAGCTTAATGTAAAATAAAACAGACATAGAAGGAATTTTATCTAAATCATGAACCATAGTAAACATGTTAGTAAAAAATTCATCCAGGACCTTTAAGACCTGAATCTATATAGTGAATTTTTGTTTGCTGCCTTATATGGTGTGTCTTTGAGATGATCTTTAATATGTATTTTTATTGACAAGATCAAAGCATACTTCTGAAATCATTGATAGACATTGTGACTTCTTTGTCCTCTGCCTTTTAGTGAAAAAGACATGGAGCTGATAACAAAGCAGAGTACTTGATGGACATCAGTGACACACATAGTAACTTTCTGATTAGCCAGCTAATCTTCACCTGTAAGGTGCTATATATCTCTACATTCTTATCTTGCTGGAATAAGGATATCTGAATGATAGAGCATTCTATACATTAATGGAAAGACATAAGTCATGTGAGTAAAGGTATCTATTTGTTATAAGGTATCTTAATATAATAATTTTATTAAATGAATTTTTTTTTTCAGATTAGCCCCACATACTTATGTGTTGTGTCTAAAATGTTTCTAGGATCTGAATTAACTCATTACCAGCTATTTCAGAAATCTCCCTTGGACCTGAGACATCTTGACCTTTTGGGTCAGATTCTTAAATTGAAAATTAAATATGCCAGCTGGAAGGCAGAGGTAATGTTTTTCAAAGGGCCCCCTGGTAGAAAAGCAACTTGTCAGTGTTCCAGGCAATGGCTTCAAGCATCTGTTGAATTCAAAGCACTTTACTAGCCTACTAGGTGTAGATGTCTCTCCTAATTGTGCTGACTTTCCTGCTTTGTCTTGCCCACTCCTCCTGTATACTGTTATGATCTATAGTGAAAGCATACCCTTATTTTCTTCCCTCACTGAAAATATTTCAGTCAGATAACTTTGAAATGTCACTACTGGTTTATTGCATAAAGCGTGCATGCACATGGTGTGGCACCTGTACTTTACAAAAAATGCAAACAGCAACAGTTATAAGGAGCAGCTTATATGACATCTTGCACCATCATCCCATCAGTTCTTGTGAGGGCAGGGATGGGGGAGGTAAACATCAAGGTCCTGCATGCACAGTTTGTATGGGGCATTCCCCAAGATTTAGGGAAGGAGTGTTATTACTACTGTATTGTTACTATTACATATATAACCCCGTGGATCTGGATGGGATCCACCCAAGGGTTCTGAGGGAGCTGGCAGAACTGCTCACAGAGCCCCTTTCCACCATCTATCAGCAGCCCTGGCTAACCAGGAAGGTTCCAGTTGACAGGAGGCAAAAAAATGTAATGCCCATCTACAGGGGCTGGAAGGATGATTTAGGGAACTGCAGGCTTGTCAGTGTGATCTTGATGCCAGGGAAGCTCATGGAACAAATCATCTTAAGTGCCATCACGTGGCAGGACAACTGGGGGATCAGGTCCAGCCAGCACAGGTTTGTAAAAGGCAGGTCCTGCTTGACTGACCTGACAAGGTGATCTGCTTGGTGGATGAGGGAAATGCTGTGGATTGTCCAGTGTCTAACTGAACTTTAGTAAAGCCTTTGACACTGTTTTCCACAGCATCCCTTGGAGAAACTGGCTGCTCATGGCAGATCGGATATTAGTAAAAATTTCTTCACCGAAGGGGTTATTCAACATTGGAACAGGCTTCCCAGGGAAGTGGTTGAATCACCATCTCTGGGGCTATTTAAAAGACATGTAAATGTGACACTTAGGGACGTGACTTAGCAGTGAGCTTAGCAGCACTGGGTTAATGATTGGACTTGAGGATCTTAAAGGTATTTTCCAACCTAAATGATTTTATGATTCTATGATTCCATTCCATGAATTGCTACAAACAGAGTGGTAAGTTGGACATGGAGACTTTGGTCTCTGTCCTTTCACAGAAAGAAGAAATAAGATTCATTCTACTTCAGTATAGTACTTGATTCAGGTGCTTTTACACAGCTCACATACACTGGGGTTTCCCATCTGACCACCAGCCACCAGTGCAGTGGGGCACAAGTCCCTCTTAAATTCTCTCTCTTACCTATAGCTGTAAATAAATAAAGTCTGTCCTGAGAATTGGCCATGCAAATGTCAGCTTCAGCTGAGTTGATCGCTGTAAGGGTCTATTTATAGTCAATGCAGAGAGCAGAGTTGTGGGATGAGGTTTTTCTGACCTGTTTTGAAAGTCTTCCTTAGGGTGAGAAGAATGGCTTCCTGAAGTCTAATGAGCACTAACTTGTTCTCCATCGACTGAAGTGGGCCAGGAGGGCTGGCTTTGCTGTGTTTGCACTAGAGACATGTGATCTTAATCGTAAGAATCTCATTGAGTGTGACTGAGCACAGAGCAGCCTGGGACAGTTTGGGGCAGCTGCTCCATCACTTTGGTATTGGTTTCTTGGAATGCCACTTTGCCTTAAACTGAATTAAACTGCAGAAGCCCTTCTGTGTGCAAGCCAGTGTGCAAGGTGGAGGCTTGCAGCTCTGCAAGAAATTTTAATTCCTTTTTTGGTTGTGGAATCAGAGAAATTTTAAGCATAGAATTCAGAATGCAGATAGTTCTCCTGCATAAACTTGGCAAGAACAGTTCAGCTGCTGTTTTCAGGCAGAGATTATCCATTTGTACCACTGATTAAGATGGCTGCTGACTTAATATTAACAGGCCTTGCTGAAGAGATATTATTACATTAGAAGTGATTAAAGATAAATTCCAAGCAGCAATGATTCTTGGAACCATACTTGTTATTGAAATGTTGACAACATTGATATTAGGATTTTAATATCCTGCTTGATAATTAAACTTCTGCCTGGCACAGATTTCCTCTGGGTCTGCTGTATGGGATCCAGATATTACTTCTGAGTTACTGAAGAGAATAATATTCATGTACTGGTCAGTGAAAGATTGACATTAGTGCTTTTGTCTTGGTAACGTTTCACAAAGATGAGCCTAAAGTAACAAAAAGCAGCTGCCAGTTGAGGAGAAAAATTCAGGTTCTCTAGTCTTTGCACCTTCCAGCTTGTCTTCAGTTTCAGGGTAGAATGCTTCAGGGTACTCTGTGCTGCCAGATTTTCATTTAACAATGTGGGGGTGGGGAGGTAGTTAGTCTAAGGAAAAGAAAGAAGCTTCATAAAAGAAAACGACACCAAAGAATGATAAACTCCTTGCAGATGTCAGTGTAGTACGGCATATTTTACATGAATTATTGGTGTTGTCAACTCTTTTTCTGGGATGTAGAGAAGAATGGGCTCTGCTTCAGTTCACTGCTTAATTCTTCATTTCCTTTAAAATAAATGAAATAAAAGACAACTTATTAAAGAGGAGGCATTGCTTGTATGTTTGGAGGCTGCCATAAAATGATAACTTCTATTTTACTGTTTTTCCAATATTTGTTATTTTTTTCAGACTTGTAAATTAAAATATCTTTAGTGTGGCTTTCTAGGGGAAGAAGGGTTATAGAAACACACTGCATGTGTTTGCATAGCTTTCCAAATCTTCTTCTGGGTAAATTTGTTGACAAATATCCATCCAATGAAACAAAAGGGGAAGTGCTCTAAAGAAACATAATTTTTAAGAAAGTATACAGCCAAGCTGAAAAGAAAGGTCCTGTGAGATCGTAATTGAAAGAAAACTGCAGAGAGAATTCAGACACCAGGTAATTCCTATGCAACAGAAAAAGTAGCGGGCATCCTGTTTTTTGAAAACACATCATTTGTTGCTCACACTTTGTTAGATATCAGAGATGGAATCGATATAAGATAATGCTACATACCTGCAACATGGATAGCTACACCTGAATCATTCCCACTGGAGTTCCTTTGCAATCAGTAAATATACAAATAATGAATAGCTTTTCTTTTTAGCATAAGAAGAAGGATTTTTAATAAGGATCTCATTGAGAGTCTCTAGGAAGCTGGTGCTCTCAAAGTCAAATTGAAAGGACATAGGTATGGCACAGGCATGGTCATATCTGCTAGGGACATCTAATATATTCTAGTGCATATCACATGGCACTGAATGCCTATGCTTGAGCATCTAAGTTATATCCTTTTAGTCCTAAACTTGCTCCGTGCCTACTGGGATTATATGCATCTTTTTATGACATTTTTCCAGCTATGATTGAGTACAAAATGCTTCCCCTAAATTGTTTTATTTCATGTGCTTCTGGGGGTTACCCAAAGTATCTTGCCTGAGTATTGATTCAAAGAAATCGACTTAACAGCATGACAGTGTTAAGAAAGCATTCATTTATTACAACACTGGGGCCATGGAGGAGTGTCCTTCCGTGGTACGTCCACCTCAATAGTTTTCTTGTGAGTTAATATATCCTTAACATTATGAGACTCCCTGAATTTCCCCTCCATGTCCTGCCCACTCAGTACTCACCCACGTGTACTGCCTATTGTCTGGAACCACAGCTCCTTTGGAGGGCTGTTTCCATGTTGAGCTCTTAATATGTGTGCAGTTCACACATGCTGACTTAAGGGTCTCTTACTGTTCTGAGGCCATGGCATTCCTCTTTAGCTAGGCACTGTCCCATCTCCCTCTTATCTAAGCAGTTCCTCCTGTTCTTCCTTGGTTTAGTGTTCTGGAGGGGTATGGGTCTTTGTAACTGGACCTCAGGTATGTAGTTTCCCCTTATCTTCATGGCCCCTTGTTATCTGCAAGAAGTTTCCTGTTGCAGAGTAGTACTTAAACAGCTAAGCAAAAATGTTAAACTTATATTTGCAAAGTTACAGTGTAAACAGGACTACAAAATTAAGCAAAACTACAAAATTCTTTGTATAGCTCCTTCCAGTGCTTCGCCTGCCCCTTATGCCCAGTGCAACCCTTCTTTTGGCAGCAGCAAAATCCAAACTCAGTTATATAAAACTTTTAAAACATACTAACTCAAGACCTATTCAGAATCCCTTTGAAGCAGAATGAGTGAAATACTGAATCACTGTCTTTAATAGACAGTCTTTTATTGGAGAAGGAAGAAAAAAAAAATCAGTTATCATTATGGGAATCTGAATGGCTGATGGCAGGTAAGGTGACCAGAATCTTTGCACTTTTTCCTCACTGTGCTGGAGAACTGTCCTGTTTGGTGTGCTCAGCACATCACCCTTAGTTGTGCCACCTAATGTTGTTCCTCACCAACTTCTCCATCCTTGTTCACTGTTCTGTTCTTTCTCAATGTTCTGTGTGTGAATGTTCTATTCTTTCTCAAACATAAGTCCACACCCAGAAATGAGACAAGATATCTAATTCCCATTGATTTCCAACTGGTTTCAGTGCAAGTTGGACTCACAGACAGAAATTAGATTCTCAAGTACCTTCCATGAATATGGATCTTCCTATCCTCAAAAGATCAAGTTGAGGAGAACAGAAAATGGAAAGGAATAATAATGGATTTTTTGCAACATGAACTTATTTTCTTAGATGTTTTCCAGGTTATTTTGAAACGTATTTTAGGGCTTTTCAACCTCTGCATAAGAAAATGACATTCTAAGAGGCTAGTGCAAATTCTATTATTCCAGTAATAGATGGGAGAGGCAGTATAGAAAAACCTGTGCCTCTCATAATTTAAATCTTAGTGTCAGGTTCCTAGGGATTTAGGAGTGGATGGGTTTAATCTTGAAATGGGAGGTTCTAATGTTCTGTACGTAGATGTTATAGGTAATTTATAAAGATATACTTTTAATTGATTGGGGCTTATAGAACAGTTGTGTCATTATTGTTCAGAGAGACTTTGAATAATTATGTAATTTTTGTTTCAGAAGGACAAAGTCTTCTTTTTCTTTTGATAACAGCATATTTAACAGGTGTATTGTGGACTATTAATTCTTCCACAAAATATGCCTTATAGCTTTATGTAGTAGTTTTTCTGTCAAGCTGAAAATGAGTGGCTAAAACTTGAAAGGGATGAAGGAGAATGTTCATAATTATGCAAATGCAACTTTGCAATGAAAGGAGGAGATTTTGCTCTCTAGTGGGATCTGACAGGAGTTTATGTAGCAGAGGTTTGTAAGACCGTGTAGATAAACAATGATGATGTACATCCTTCAATATTTAAATCTGCACCTCATCCATTTTAACAGGACTCTTTGGATAGAGGACTCTTTTCAGACCTTTGTTTAGAGTTCAGAAAGTTGAACATCTGATTGAGCCAAGGTGTCCCACTGAAATACAGATAGGCCAGTTTTCTGTGACTGACAGCAAACCAAAACCAGTATGGCCATTGCCCCATCCAGCTGCCTGTGATGCCTCAGGTCTATTAACTTGATACTATTTATACCTGCATAGAGCAGGAGTTCACTTCATCACGAGTCTGATAAGAGGTCTGAACTCTTGCTTCTTGGTCTGTAATAAAAACAGTTAAATTACATTGTCACAATATCTTCTTGCTTTGGGGTTAGTGTGTATGTATATTCTGTGTATACAATATTTTCGATGTTCACATTAATAATGTTATGCACCATGGTCTTGCTTGAAAAGACCATGTTTCACGATGTAGGAAACCTGGAAGGTTTTGTGTTTTCTATGTCATCATAAAATTAAAAATTATTGTCATCAACAAGGACAGATTTTAATTTTTAAGTTGTTGATATATATGAATGCATATTATTGCAAAAAGTTCAATGGCCACTAACAAGAAGAGCAAATCCAGTGTTTTGAGGAAAACTGAGAGGAATGGTTTATGTAGAGAAGAGTTAGTGAACTCAGTTTAAAGCTGTCAATGTATAAGATCCTCCCAGTGAACTTTATTAAATATTTTGACAAAATTCAAAGTCAGGATTAACACTTCCACTTTTTTGCAAAAAGAAAGCAGGGAATCAGATTCCTTGGTCTGCTCTGGCAGCTTTGCACTGTGTCAGCAACACGAAGCAATAACAAAGGTTGTCTAACAGGCCTGTTAAACCTGGTTTACAGCTGCTTTGCATCACTGGAGTGATACAAAGCAGGTGGCAGCCACTGGTGAATCTGGCTCTACATGCTTAGTAGTCTGCTGCTAGTGCTGGTAGCAGCAAGATGTTTGTGAATGACCCCAGCATGAACTGCATGAGTGATGATTGGTAATGGTAGGGTCGGACTACTGGCATGGAAGCCAGAAAGGTGTCAAAAGGCAGAGGAAACCTTTTCTGGTGCTAGAGCTAAACTGACTGACAGTGAAAGTTCAAGTAATTTTTTCTCCTAGTGTTTCTTATGTCTTGTCCAGTGTTTCTCTGCTTCACAGAACCCTTTTCTAGGAATCCCTTTGGAACAACATTCTTTTGAGATGGAGCATTTTTCAATGAAAGGAGAAAGCCTTCATCTCTAGTGCCTCTGCCTTCTTATCATGGCTTCACTGGTTTGAAGTGGCTGACACAGTATCACTGTGGGCATCAGTCCTTATCAAAGTGTTGTTTTGTTCTTCTGTGGCATTTTCCTGACCTGAAATCACAGGCATGCCAAAGCTGTGTGTGACTTGCGGGCAAACCCATGGATTTGACTTGTGATAAGGACAGGTCGCCTTGTATGCCTTCCCTGGAGATTTTTTTTCTGAAAATCTTTGCTTCTTAATATAAACTTATAGGGTCTGTGTTTTTGAATTTTTGTGCAGTGCATGTGTCCTTACAGGCAGGGTTGTAGACAAAACTTTTAAGTTCATAGTTCTGAACCTCTCTCATGCATTTTTAAAACTGCCTTGTCAAATTTAACATTGTTAAATGTTAAATAATGGCTTCAATGGGCTTCCCCTGCCTCGAGGGTGCTGGCAGTTGGAAGCTGTGCCCCAGGCTGGAAGCTGGTAACACCTTTGAAAATCTTTTGCAGGGATGTCCTATCCCAGAACATGCATTGGTTTATTTACAGACCAGATGAATTGCAATGAATTTAAAATCCACAAATGCTGTCAACCTTCAGCTATTTGCATGCTCAGTAATGAGGCAGCTAAAAAGTTACTTTGAAAAGAAAGTAAGTCTCTAAACGCTAAAAAATCATGTTTTGGCTGAGCAGTGACTACTTCAACTAAACTGAACTAAAATGGAGAGAAAAGGCATTGGAAATCTACCTGCGACCTTGTTTCCTGTCCTCTGAAGCTCCCATTCATCAAAGTGCATAGCATCTTGCTGGCCTCCTTGCTTAGCTGGGACAACCAGGAAATGACAGTCTTTAAAACTGCCTTTTCTTACCTCCAGCTTCTCAAGAAACAACCCTTCTTTTCAGGCAAAGAGCTATCCACAGCAAATACTGAATGAGCACATTCGTCACAGCGAGCCATTTGTCAGCTCCAGTTGGGATTGCTGTGTAATGCTCTTCCTGCTGGTACACAATATGGTTTAGGCTACCACATACTCCAGTTCCCATAGTAATTGCTGGACTCCTGGTGACTGTTTAGTGCCCTGGTTCACTCTTCAGAGCTATCAGTGCAACAAACCTTGGTTATTTGAGAGGTTCTTTCCCAGTATGACTTTTTAACTGTCCTGTCATGACCAAAAAATAAAGACAAGGTTTACAAGTACATGAATCAAAATTTTCTCTGATTAAAAAAAAAAAGCTATTAAACCAAATTTTAGAACCTAAAAGAACAGGTGAATTAAGCATCCTACTGTTCCCATTATGTGGCCACATAATGGTCTTCTCTCTAACATGAAAATGATGCTCTCAACCTCTAAGCACCGGCAGTTCTTTATATCGCAAATCCACTCAAACTCTTCAAAGAGAAAAGAAAATATGGCAGGTAAAAAAAAAACCCCAAAAACCATCACAAAAACAACATACAAGGATACCCTTAACAACATTTTGACAATGAAAACAGAAAAAATGTTGAATAGCGCACGAAGTCACCTGGATGTCTTTGACATAGATACGGAGTGCAAGATAATTAGACACAGTAATGATGGGTAGCATACAGTGAACTAGGTTAAAAATTCTGGTATCTCTTTTGTAACTTCCCTGCAATGGCCTCTCCTGACTGTTAGGATCTTTGTGTGGGTATATACATGGGTAAGAACGAAAGAGAACAGAGTAAAGTGAGCGGCCCAATCTCTCACGTTAGAACAAGTTTGCTGACAAGGCATGGAAATGTGTGAAAAGCCCTGCAGCAAACATTCAGTATGCTCTGTTTTTCACCACAGGACAGCTGGTGCCCAGATGACCTGGTATCAGAGGAGTACAAAGCAGATTTAAGCCATGCACGTTTCCCCTCGTGGGTCGGCATGTACACATTGTAGCTGTAAGCAAAGTTTTCTCCTGCCATCACAGCTCAAATGGGTGGGAGAAGGCAGATTATGGGAAGGGATTGGATTCCTGCCTAGCAGTCTTTCTGACCTTCTTGGCTAATTATATCAGGTTTTGGAATACAGTTTCATCTTTGAAAGTTGATTTGGGCTATCAGCATTTCAGAAGATTTTTGTTTTCTGCAGTGCAGTGCGTTTAAAATATGTTGGAATGCAAACAATTTTGCTTACTATATATTTTTTCTAACAATCCAAAATGCAAAATGAATATTTCAGATGAAGGGTCCTAGCTGAATAAAACTGGCACCAGTCTGATTCTTCAAAGATTCTTCCAAAAGAAAACGGTTTATTTTCCTTGTCCATAAATGTTGCACAGTCTTTGTGTATTGTGATTCTCTGTAGAGACTACTAATCCTGAGAGACTGCAAGGAGAGGGAGCAGATTTCCACAGCCTATTTATGTGCAAAAGATGGATAAGGCTAAATAGTTTTCTCTGTCTTAGATTTTCTTGTAGGGACACAATTACTTGACATATGGTAAAGTTTGTAGGGCAGTGTGTCCTGTTCAGTTCTAACTTTACCTGAAAATGAATGGCCTGCCTGGTTCTTGTGCTTTCTTGTTACCATCCTTGCATACTTGGGGAATTTCTCTTTTTTTGATGACTAGATGCAATGGAGGGCGGAAGGATGGATGGTACGTAGTCAAAAGGGTGCCTCTGAGCAGGGATCATTGACTCAGTACGGTAACAGGCTTTCATATCCATGAGTTGAAAGGCTCATGAATTTTCCAGGGGATAGTGATGGCCAGTGATGCAATCCAAATTCCCATAATAAAATACCATGCTCTGTGTTTCTAGTTTTGTTTCATATGTTGCTTTCTACTGGCCTCTGTATTCTAAGAAATATGTACAGACAATCCTGACTCTAAGTATAAAATAGCTGAAGTGTCATTTTCCATGTACTCAAACGAATGCAATGGCACTTGCTGGGTAATGGATGATTTTTATCAAATAACCTTGTATTATTGAACAATGTGTTGCTGACATATACAAGGAACCCTAAAAAAATTGTGACCTTCATCTGAAATTCATATCGTTTTCCAAAATGCTGCTGTGGAAAACAGATTATCTGGGATATGTTTCACAGATTTATTATCCAAGGCAAAAAGAATAATTTTTCACATATTGTTTGTTTACTTGTTTATTTTTTCCAAATATTTGTGATTTGTGCAATCAAAAGAGAGGAAAAGAGTCTTTCTGGTCTTAATTCTTTGTTTATAGTGAGTCAAGCACCACCCTGGAGAGTCATAATTTTCTAGATGAAAAATTTGTGTAGAATGCATATCATTTGTATAATTAATTCAGTGCCTCTCTCCCAATTAATGAAAATATTAATCAGCTCATAATTATTTTCCTGTCTTTTCTTTCTAAGCATTCAAGATTTTTTCTCCTATTTTTCCTAGCAGCCAAAGCGTCCTGGAGTCTCAGTTTGTTTTACAAGCGTCACTAAGTGAGTGAACTGGAGCAGTCTTTGGATTGATTAATATCAACTGCTTTGTGCTTTGATCAGTGCTTTTGGTTCATTTCTCTACAAGGTACCTCGAAGGTCATAAACCACTTGATATTTAAGCAGCTAAGGATATATTTGCATGTATTTTTATGACAATTCTGTCTGAAATTATGCAAAATATATTTTCCAGTGTAGGCAGAAGTAATATTTTATACAAACAGAGCCCTAGTCATACCTGAAGTAATACAGTTGTGTAATGTTGTTTTGAATAATGTATCTCTAGCACATGTATAATTTTTACAGTTTGTAGTACAACAGGAGTCTCTCAGCGAATTAGAGCAGCTAAGGTGATTGAAACACACAGAAGTGAAAATGGAGCAACTATTCTTGTTACCCTGTAAGAAATTTAACCAAAAGAATATCATCCGTCAGACTGCAGATTGAGAAGATGTGGCTATATATTACCAAAATCACAGCAAGCTTTGTTTCCCTACTTCCCGGAATAAATTTGTAAATGAAATAGTTTATATCTTCATTTTGTGCCCCTAGAATTGTAAAAGAATCTGCAGGTTTTATAGTTCACCTTCCTTTATTGAAGACAGAAGCCTTTCTCTTACTTTTGTTTTCTGCTTCTAAGACTATAAATTTTATGGATAAAAGCTATCAGAAATATTCCTATCACTGACTAATTTAGTCACTTTCAGCCAATCTTTTGCCAATAAAAAGAGGAGTGTTTAAAGCAACATGGGGGAAACAAGTGTTAAACTTGAATTACAGTAAGTGTTTGAATGTTCCAAGTGGAATCACTCTTGCCTAAGTGTAGATGTCTACACTAGGAATATTTGTTCCAAGTGGTCAGTGGAGAGTAATGAATATTTCTGGGGTAGGTTTTAGCTGATCTTGTTTAGATTTCTTAGGGTCTTCCCTTGCAATGAATTTCAATCCAAATATTGTTTCACACTGAAAAGGAGTCTGATCTACAGGTTTGGAAGTGAATGAATGCCAGAGAATTGCATTGAATACATTTACATTTGGGGGCAGAAGTCCTGCTCTACCTCACACATTTTGCTTCCATTTTGAATACTCATCCTGTTACATACTTCTGTGTTATATTGCACAAACTATGGCTTTAAACAAGCCAAGTAGTGGGAATACTTGTCATATTTTAGGTAAGGCTGAACATGTAGCTAAAGTAGCTGGATTGGTTGTCCAGAGCGGTGTACAGCCTTTGAAAAAAAGCTACCATTGAAAAGATATTTTCTCAAAGAGATTTTCTCAGAAATATAGCTATATGTGTAAAACTGGCATTTAAATATTTGGGAAGCAAACAGTAAGGCTTTGGTTGTTTATACCCATGGGCCATTAACCTTAGAATCAATAACACTGATTTCTCACAGGGTCTGCAAAACAAACTCATCCTGTAAACTACAACATAACTGACTTCCATTTTTATGTAGACTATTCCTTTAACTGTGCCAGCATTTGAGATATTCATATTAGCTTCATTAAGCTTGGCAGACACTGCTGACTGCAACTTAATGAGCCAATGAGTATTTAATTGTGGTCTACTGTCAAAGCATGTGTCCAAAGAAGTCTGTCAAAGAAGTCCACAAAAATGAATGGCCATATACAATCTCTGAATCAGTGCAGTAGAGAATGTCTGTGGTAAGCAGAATATTAAAGACTAATGCCAAAGCTTTGGTAAGGGAAAATATGGTGAAACCTGACTACATTTTAGATGGGTCTGAAAGTAAAATTTTTATGCATCCCCTCTAAACAACACATTATTTGAATCCCTCTGCCACATTTCAAAATGAAATGTTCAGGAAAAAGTTATGTAGATGCCTCACTGAATGTTATCAGATTTTGATAACGCCGGATCCTATGGAAACTATTCCTGCATTGTTATAACGTGTCTGGTATGTAAAAGCATTGAGCTGTCTCTTGTCAAGAAGAAATATATTATTCTTGGAGAAGTAATGCTTAAAGTTTTGCTTTCTCAGGAAAATGAGAAAATTTGTGTCCAACTAATTAGAAGAGCTCTTTTATTTTTTTATACTTTCCTACTTGTACTAGATAGAGTTTCCTCAGCAGAAAAGAAGAGGGATGTGATAGGTAGGTATGACAAATGAAGTGCATATGGAATAAAAAGCAGAAAGGCAAAAATCAAAATGTTAAACAATCTGTCTAGAAAATGAACAAAATAAATATTCTATCAAATATGAGAAAACAAGTAACAAATGTGAGCAAACTGGAAAAAAAACATTAAGTGAAAAATTGCATGACATAAAAATTTATTGACCAAGCTAAAGAAGTCTGAGATGACATGAGAAACAAGTTCATAAGTGGCTGAGCCACAGATTTACAACACTAACCAGTCCACAAATTTCTTGTTCATATTCTTCAATGTGAAAATTATGTCCAATTTAATGTTAAATTATTCCAAGTTGTTTCATTAATTGAGATGTTGCTCTGATAATGCTGCCATCATTCATCTTGAATATACAAATTTGCCCAGAATGGTAATTTACTTGGTTAAATTGCAGGTGATGCCAGAAAAAAGGCTATTAAGTAACTATTTATAAAATGGTAGCTTGAGCTGACAAGAATAAATCTGAGTGTATATGTTTTTTTTTAAACCTGAGTGTCTGTATTTTCTGTCACTAATGAATTCTGGTTTTGAAACAGAAGTACTGCTTTTTTTATTGGACAATAAATTATGAATGCTAAATCCTCTTGTAAGGAGAAGCCAACTTACCTTTTTGATTTTAATTCAGTGGTAAGATTTAATTGTTAGAAGAATTTGGATTAATGTAAAAAAGTTCAGAAAATGCAACATATGGATGATAAAGAAGTGGACTAACTGCACCACAGTAATGTTGTCCAAATGTAGCCAAGTCTTACTGACCTTTTTTTTTCAGTGCCTGTATAGAAAATACCATAGCATAACAGTATGATTTTTGTTGTAAGAATCCCCTCATGGACTTGAAGTTCAATCATGTCTCAAAGCAGGGCTAAGAAAATATCCAGATCAGGATGCTCAGGATGCTGATCAGGATGCTCAGGGGCAATCCAGTAGAGGTTTGAAAATCACCAGGGATGGCAGTTTCACGGCCTGTCTGATCATCCTATTCCAGAGGCTTAGCCATTCCTATGTTAAGGAATTTTCCTATGTGTAATCAGAATTTCCCTTGTTGCAGTTTCTAACCATTGCCTCTTTTCCTTTAGCTGTGCAGCATGGTGGAATTCTATGTGTCTTCTCTGTAACACTCTTTCATATTGTAGATGACTGCAACTAGATTTCTCTTTCAGCCTTCTCAAGGCTTAACAAAACCTGATTTTATAAAGTGTTCCAGAAATTTTGATCTACAGGAAATTATATGGAATTAGCTTTATATGAAATACCCTCAGAAAAATCTCTGCAGTGATCATCCAAGTTCAATGGAGTGTAGACATACAGTAGACATCCTCTTTAAACCCCAGCCCTGTGCATCTGTGTTTGCTCCATGACACAGGTTGTGCCTGGTTGCTTCATTCCAGGAATTCAGTCTAGGTCATTCACCAAGTGCTCCTGTGGAGGAGGATTTCTGATGTGTATGAGAGTATCTATGACTGGAGGCTGATAAAGGACTCCTGTCTAAGCACACATGATATTCACTTACAGGTTATTAACTGTGAGAAAATGTAGCTGTATCATTGCATCACAGAGTGGTAATCTAGGTTGGAAGGGACCTCTGGAGCCATCCAGTCCAGTGCCTGGAACAACACAGGCTACACCATCCTGCTAAAACAAGGCTTGAGAAAGGCATGTTGGGTTTGCCCAAGAGCCTTGGGACTAGAGCGCTCTGAAGAGTCCAGATCTGTCCCCTCTTGCATCCAGGGTGGCTTTGACCTACAAATCTGCCTGTGGACAGGTCTACAATGACCAGGCTGTGGGTGACAGAGGCAGAGGGTCACCCTCTTGTGTGGAAACGATGCTGCTGGCAAAAAAGAATCAAGCTGCATGTCTTGTATAAGTGGATTAAACAGCTCCAGGAAATGCTGCCAGGTGTTGGAAAGTCAGCATTTACTCTTAAATCCCATAAATGGACAACTGTGTGACTTTGACCTCCTGTTTCCCCAAACAGTTCTCCTACTTAATTTGGGAGCAAGTGCAGACCAGGGACCATTCCCAGCTGTCAGTTTGTATGTGGCCATTTCATTTTGGAAGTTAGAAAAGTTTAGAGGTGTAGATGTGTTGTTCTATGCCACATGACCTCAGGGCTGGGCAATGGCCATAAACACATCTAGTTTGCTTACATACTGTCTTAGAGAAAGATGGTGTGCATGAGAAGAAGCATGGTTCAGTCTTGGGGCTCACTGTGAGAATTGTCCTGGACCCTTGTCTCTCTCTCCTGAGTGGTTCCTACATTTTACACTAAATGGTTAAACTGTAGCAGTAGAAGCTGTGACCACTCCTACACGTGTGCTAGTCTGGGCTAAATGTCATAAACTCTGGGTTACAAAGTCAAATATTTGCCATTGCCATTGCTTTCTCTGTCTCCGATTCCACAGAGATTCTGTTCATCCGCAATAGGATCTATGATCCTATTCATAAATGCTTAGAATTGACAGTTTGTGTATTTTCGTGGTAAGTGGTAATTGCCTTATCTCTTTAGGCAGAGAAGCTCATTGAACCCTTGCTTCCCCACTGCCAAGATGAGCACAGGAGCAAGTAGGAGTTTATATGAAAGCAACAAATGTGTAGCCTTCTCTGTGGCATTTTAAAGGAAACAGAGAACACTCCACTTGGTGTGCTGATACTAGCTAGATCACTTATCAAAGGGACTTAAATAGGGAGATGACTGTCATCTGAACCAAACCAGGTGTAGATAATGAAGTTATCTGCTGCTTGCTGGTCTGCACAAAGTTACAAGTCCAGGGCTATGGCTGGGTGTCTGTCAGCCGAATGTGGAGTTGTCTGTTTGGGCACAGACACTTATGCAAGCATGTCTCTGTTTCTCTGTTATTCAGTATTTCCCCAACCCACTCCTGCCAAAGAAAGGGCACACGTGTGCCTTCTGTGTTCAGGATGGTATGTGTGTCTGGCATGGTGTCTGGCTTGTGCATGATACAGCCTGCAGTGTCTAATCTTGTGGCTGGAAGACTGTATGGCAATTCTGTAAGCCATGAAGCTAGCCAGGATGTGGAAGTTTAGGTTCTTAAAAAGTAAGTTGGCTATGTCTGCATCTGTATCTAATAACCAACAAAACCTATTTGATTTTAAAGCATTTGTTTAGGTCCTTGCAAACGGAAATGGTTGCCTAAATCTTTTTAGGATTTTACCTTTCAAAATCTTGGCTGGAGTCCCAAATACATGTGAAAGAACAAACTGAGCCTTCTAAAAGTGGCAATCAGCCATTAACAGTTGCTGAGAGTCCATGCGACAAAAGCAGAGCCAAGTCCTGAGCTGTGAAACAGTTCAGCTCAGTAGCAGTCATCACCTGCAGCTGCTTCTTGACTTGTTGAATCTAATGTGATAATGAGAAATGCATTGGTCTTGACATTAAATACTTGTGCAGGCATCCAGAGAGAGGATGCTTAAGAAGTTTTGGGATCTGAAAATGGAGATGAGGGATGGAAGCTTGTGTTCTTTGTCCTCGTGGCAAATTTCAGTGAAATGTAAGGAACAGACAAGGTAACAGATCAGATGATAATGAGTCTATTTGGTATTACTGAGCTGAACAGTCTAAGAAAATTAATATTTTCTTTTGAGAGAGAGATGTGGCTTCAAAAGAGTGTTGAAAAGTATCACTCTTTGGCATGCAGGCCAAGTTGTGCTGTTGAAACAGAAGTTTTCTGTAATCCAGATCTAGCACTCTCTCATTAGGAATATGTGAATTGTGATGGTATCTGTTTGAAACCTTTTGATTTAAACTACCATCCAATCAACTAAGATGAAATGCTAGAACAATATTGATTCAAGTGTAGTTTTTTTTTTACCAACAGAATATTTCTTTCTGAATTTTGTATTCCTTGAAGTCACACTGGTGTGTAGTTAAATTTTCTTTTTGAATGAATAAAATAATTTAAGTAAATTCTGTCAGTGAAGGGTGATAACAATGAAAAGGATACTTTTGGGCAGAAAGCTCTATTCATTATAGAATAATTAAAATGTAGCATCAAATCTTCATATATAAACACATATATTAACACTTCTGTGTGTTGTTTAAAAGGAACTGGAAAATATGGTAATTTTCCAAGTTTCATTTTTAATGTTATTACAGTCAAGAAAAACCTGCTGGTGTTGTACTATTTCTGCTTTTTAGGGTGGTGAGAGTCTTTGAAAATATTTGTTGTGAGATTTCCAAAGATCATGTCACAAAGAACAAGAAATCTTACAAGATTTACTAATGAGGTTTTGAACGTAGATATTATGGACTGGATTAACTTTCATCCACAGAAGATTTCATACATGAGTAGAATTAGCACATGCTTGTCTCTGAACCCATTCCTATGTGGCTGAAACCTAGTTCTGATAAAATTTCTAACAGGAATATTTTTGGCATTGACATTCTAAAACTTTTCATAATACTTTCTCACTAGACACCCATATACACCACCTTTTAGTCTCTTTATTTTGTACCTAATAGCTTTATTTTTCAGATCTTCTATTTTGTTGTCCAAAAGCCACAGCTGTGCTTGTTAACAACATCTTGGAAAGACATGGTTGCTAAACACTATTTAGTCTGTCTAGTCTATCCTCATAGTATTGAATTTAATTGCTTTGGGTTTATATTAAATAATTAAGCAAGAATTAAAATGATTTAAATTTTTGTACATTTTATGGATGTTCTATGAATTCACATAGCTACTGCATATACTGTAGATACTAGATTTTAGATATTGTGTAGCTGGATTATTAGTACCAATAACATAATTTTTACTGTATATTTTCTGGAGGTGTTCATAATATGCTGTTAATTTGCAAGCAGAATAAGAAATACAGCAGTTTCAGCTACAGCCCTTGAAAATCTCTTGGTCTCAGAATGTTGCTAACAAGCTGCAAATTCTAACTGGTGGAAATAAAAAAACATGTTTGATATTTGGTGTGAGAAAGAATCCAAAGCTAACAGGCAATTTATTGGCTTCAGTTCACATAGGTTCATACTCTGGCATTTCTGAATTGCTTGGGATTCAAACAAATCTCCACATGCAAACTAAAATTCCATTGGATCCATAAAGTTCTTTTTAAAATGTGTTTTCAAGTCCTCGAAGCTTTTGATCTGCATTCATGTGAAATTTGAGCCAGCTCTGACATGTGGCTTCCAAACCCTTGGGTGAACATGAGCTTGCGTTCTGGAACCTGATAGCAGAGCTGCAGCATGATGAAAACTTGCTTGGGACTATTTCACAACAGGTAAAGTTAAGCATGGCTTGAGGCCAAGGTATACTGCAGTTGATTTCATCAACAAATTCTTCTGAGTTTATTTATTTTTTTTTTAATTTTACTGTTTAGGGGAGAGCACTAAAACATTGGACTAAATGGGTTATTTCAAAAGTAACCAAACTTATCAATTGTCTGAAACAGGAGTTGAATAGTCAGTGTTTGATCTATCCAGTTCAGCACTGGATAAAGCTTTTGTTCATATGCACTGATTGCGACCAATAGACAAGAAAAAAATTACATCACAGGGGAATAAAAAGGAGATTTAAAGAAATTGCGAGGGAAAGCAGTTTCTTAACTGTGCTGTAGCTATTCAGTCTACCTCCAAGCCCTGTTAATTCACTCTAAATCAAGCACTAAACATATGGTATGTGCAGATGGTTCATGCAGCTGCTCAGGCTTAGAATCCAGGTGGGTGTTTCTCTGCCGTTTTATCATATTTTGTTTCAAAATTGTGTTCCAGTTTTTAATGAGGAAGTTTATGAGAAAGCAGCAATAAAAAAAAGTCTCAGGTTAAGAATGCTGGGAATAGACAGTATCCTCACTGGGAGCTAACTTGTATTATGCCTTGGTGCCAGGCCCTGGACCTGAAATAGGGACCCTCAGGGCCCTTTTCTCAATGGGTATTTCGGCATTTGCTTAATATATGTTCTGTACATGGGTGCTGACATTCCTCTACCAGTTGACCACCACACAAGAAACAATGCTAGATTTATTTCCCTAAAAGAGAAGATACCAGGGAGGAAGGACTCCCAATAGAGCAGGTGGCCAGTGGGAGTTATTGGAATCAGATAAAAGTTATTTAGAGAGTTTGTAAGTGCTAAGTGTTCCTAGTAAACCTAAGTGATGCTTCTGGGTAGTGTTTTTTCCCTTTGCAGAGCAGCAGACTGAATCAAATATGTCCTAAGAAACACATGATCTTACTGGATTGTCTTGTCCTTTCTCTGTTGTCAATTCTGTTCTATTCTCAGCCAGTAAATTACTCAATACATATTGTGGATGCTAGGAGAATTTAGTACTGATATTTCCTGCATCATCACCCTAATCTGATTCTTGCCTTCTCTGCCAGGCTCTCTTTCACATTTAGAAATGTATCAGAAGGAGATCTGCAGTCATTCTCTCTCTAGATCCTCGTATCTTCCTCATTACCTTGGTATTGCCTATTTTATTACCCTTCCTTGGGTTACATGAAAGAGTCACTTGTGCTGTGCTGTCTGAAGGATCAGTCTCACAGAGCTGGAACCAAGGTGCTCTGCTTACAGTGGATTGCACAGACCTGTCTGAAGAGATGCTGCATCCCAGTTCACTGAGACACCGTGGTTTTAGAGAGGTGGCTGGCTAAAGACTTCAGAAACACAATTAGATTAAATATAATTTCCAATATTATCATTATTGAAATAAAGTTGCAGCTTTTACTGACTATGAGGTTTTGTTTTGTTCTGAAGATTAAAGAATTGAAGTCCAAAAATTGCAATCCTCAGGATATCACCAATCAGCTGCCTAATTCTAGAGCTGTCTGAATAACATACACAAAGTCACTAGTAAAAATGTGTAATACAACTAGTTAAACAACCATTTTCATCCTACTCTCTGGACTTAAGAATCTTGATCGAATGAAGATTTCTTCCAGAAGTTCAGAAAACGATGAACAAAGCAGAGTTGATCTAATAATTTGGTGAAATAAAAGGGATCATTCTGCTTCTCCTTCCCTTACCTGCTGTATGTGTGCCCTCCAAAATGTACCTTGCACTCGTTCTGGAGTCTATCAAAGCATTGATTCATTTCCCAGAATTTGGCAGATAACTAACGTAAAACGAGTATTTTCCTAATTCAGCTGATCACTGGAGGACCGTATAATTGTCAGAATTGAAAGAAAGGAGAGGAGAAGAGGAAGGGGAGGAGGGTTAGGACCATCATTTGCAGGAGCAGCTGCCAAGTAAATCTGAATCTGGTTCAGCTGCCTCACTAAAGCTCATCTTACAGAGATGATGCCTCATAGATGGATAGTGTGAGCATCTGTGCCTTAGTAAAATGTTTCTCAGTTATCTAACTTGGATTACTTCACACTTTGTTTTTAAAGATTTAACTCTGAGGTGCTTTTCTCCCTCTTCTCGACTGTATATAGGACTGTGAATGTTAACATTTAAGTTACTGCTAGGCAATATGTTGCTCAACTTTGCAGTTCTCAGCTCCATCCCAGATCTACGCCTACCTTTTCTTGGGGTTGACATTGAAATCATCTTTGGTCTTTTCTGAGGCAAAATTCATGTAGATTAAAATTCAATTCATGCTTTTCCTGTAGAAAAAGGACAGACAAAACAGAGAGAAGAGATTGCTTGGTATAAATTGGAAAAAAAAAAAAAAGTAGCTAAAAGCAATGAAGTTATCCACCAGCAGATGATCTTGTCTGTTTTATTTCATTTTTTGCTCAAACCATTCAGATTGGGATTTTTATTTACCTGTGTTTAAACAGGCTTATCTCCACTGCAATTTTAAACATTTTTTGTATTAAGAACTAAAGGGGAACCTCAAGATCCAGGCTTTTGTTAATTTAATGTAAGTCCTTTTAGATGAAATTGCTTCAAGATATGGTTCTTTCTGTTCTTCAGTAAAATTTCATTAACTGGGTCAATCTAAAATATTGGATGTATTTATCTCAGAGTAAATGTTTTTATTATCCCCTTCAAAATAAAACACTTCTCTCAGAAAAAGATGAAACGATTGCTTTCTACTGATATGACTACAGTGCAATAATAATTGAGGTGACTCCTAAATTCTTTGCCAGGAATGGCATTTTTCTGCCTGGAAAGTTTCATGTAAATACATTGTCATTGCTGTAGCAGAAACCCTCCCCAGTCTAACCTAGTTCATCAGGAACCAGGCAAATATGCATTATAGGAAATCTAAACCTGGATTTGTTAGTTATGAAAGAAGTAAAGGATACAGGGATGCACTTTAGGTGAAATGCTTGCTGCAGAATATTAAAATCTAGATTCTGTTGAGCATGTAAGACTAAAGATCATAAGCAGTCTTGTTAAATTAGAAAACAGAAGTTTTATTATTTGTTGTTACCGTAATATTTTAATGTGCCTTGGTACAATATTGATCACAAAATTTTATCGCAAATAAATATTGTCCTTATTGGTTTACTTCTATTTAAACCACTTTTTCTTTTTCTTTTTCTTTTTTAAGCTGAATTGTCAGTTTTTCATTAATTTGCCTGTGAAAATGTGGGTCAGCCTAGGAACCTTCTATTTGTAGGGGAAATGAGGAGCATGTATGTATTAAGCATTTATGTGTCCGTGGTAAGATGAAAGGATACTAAAGTTATTTAGAACCTTATAACTCTGGAATTATTTTTTATTCTTGCTTTCTCAATTTCTAATTCACATTTTAGGATTATTAAAGAAGTGACTTCCAGTACAATATTCATATACACTCCAATATCTAACATTGCATCTGAGACACAATCAGATTTGTTCATCTTTGTACAGATTTGAGAGCAAAAACCCATTAGTTCAAAGGATCACAAATATATCCATGTGATAGTACTTTAAGAGTGTGTTGATGAAGCACCTATGCATACTGAGCTTCAGGTCAAAATATCTCAAAACATACCAATACTGAGCATGAAATAAAAGCTTTCATCTCAAAAGTAAGTTAAAATCTTTTTGAACTTTTGCAAGATTTTGGCTGACTTCTCCTCATTATATTTGCTTTTCTATATATCTGCTTTTAGACTCTTTCCAAACAACTAGAAGTATAAAATACAATGCCCTCTCCCCTGAGATTTTCAGTCCAAGTTTTCTCACTTCAGAGTATAACAGGCCTCTGACTTGATTTTTGAGATGAATAATAGTTTAGATGAGAAAAAATGTTTTTGTGTGCCTATACAAACCAAATCTTAGCTTAGTTTAGGATACTAAATGCATTTATCCATCCAGAGTATGGACAGAATATAAAGTGGTGATTGTACAAAAGCTTGAGAATCAGTGATTCTAGGCACACCAGTGGATTTAGACTAGCTTTTTAATCTCTCAGCTCTGATTTAACAATAAAGCACAAGGAAACAATTATATATTAATTTTTAATTTTCTGGATGCTATTTAGTTACATTTTATATGTTAATGGTGGTTTCAAAGCACTATGCAAAGCTGCAGAGCTTTTGGATTTACTCCCCAGGAATCAGTTATTGAGCTGAGGTGGCAGTGAAAGGATCAGCATTTTGGTTTTTTTATGGTCAGTGAATGAAGTCTGAAGAAACTTTGCAAATAGGAGTACATGACAAGAGGGTGCAGAGGGACAGTCAGCATTAGTGTCAAAGCTTGGATGCTGCCATACGCTTGCCTAAAAGCAACGCTTCCAAGTGCTGCTGTTGGGTACAAAGGAATTTCTGTTCCCATTGGAAGGTCATCCAGAACCTTGCAGTAGAATAAAAAAATAACCTTCTGTAAAATTGCTAATCACCTTTGGGACAACCAAATGTAAACAAAGAAATTATCCTAAAAATTATGATTGAAGCCCATAGTATTTTAATGACTTGGCAGCTATAACTGTATTGCTTTACAAACAGAAACCAATATCAATGTGTCTCTTGGGCGAAGTAATTGTATAATGACTCACATGAAGTCCTTTGCTTTTAATACAAATCTCAAGACTGCATAATGAGGTATGCTTAGAATCATAGAGTTCAAGTTGGAAAAGGCCTCTTAGATCATATAGTCCAACTGATAAACCAGGACTGCCAAATCCATCACTAAACCATGTCCCTAAGTGCAGGGGTGGTGACTCAACCACTTTCCTGGCAGCCTGTTTCAATGCTTGACAGCCCCTTGCATGAAGAATTTTTTCCTAATATCCAATCTAACTCAAGCTGCAGTGCAGCTGCAGTGGAGCAATTTTTTGAGTCACTTTGCTGTAGAGTTAATGAGCAGGCAGGGTATCCTCCATGCAGAAAACCCATTATGTTTTCTACCTCACTAGCTACTTCAGACCCTCTGATGTCTGAAAAAGTATTAGGAAACGAGTAGTGGCTTATTAAACAGGAAACACACTAGAGTGAAGGATAATATTGCTGAATTCCCTATTTCTGCCATGAGAGAAACATAAATTGAGTAGTTCTATAAAATTTGAGGTTGCCTTCTGTAAAATACACATAAGCAAATAAAATTGCTTTTAGGCTATCATGCACATGTCTGTTGATTTCCCCAGTGGAGTTAATTTTAGATCCTGTGACTGGAGGAAGAGACAAAGAATTCCAGCTGAATGCAGAAGGAAGATGTCTGGCATCAAATACCAAATTCTTCACCCTGGCTTTGAATCAGACCTGCCTTATTCCAAGGAAGGAATTGTAGCATCATAGGTTTCTAAGAGCACAGGAAAGGATACTGGGGTAAGAGGGAAGTGAAAACACAGAAAAGCTGGGTAAGTGTGTGTATTAAAAGTGAAAAAAGTAGTTCTCTGGAGATATGACCTTTGACAAATTTCTAAAGCATTGAATATAATGAACCAACAGTATTTTCCAGAAATGTAATAGAGTCCTTCAGGAATTACACAAAATACTCACTGAATGTTTCTCTCTTGGACCGTCTTTCAAGCCTTTAATAAAATTCCTTAGTGACAATATCAGACCAAGACCTATCAAGTTAAAGGGGTAAGGTGTGCTTATCACCTTACATCGTGTAAAAGAATAGATGGCATAATGTCTGGCCACCTTTGATTCCTTAGCTCAACAAGCTGGCACACATTTGGTTCCTTGAAGACAGTGCTGCAGTTTCTGAGCGAGACCTTTTGACTATTTTACTCTGCCAGTTACCTGATTTTTGAACATATAAATTATAGTAAAATGATATAGAAATGCATAGATTACAAAGATGAATGTATACATGCACGTATAATCATAACCTGCAGTATACACAGACTTGATATCCTTCTCCCCAATATTCTAGAGGATGTCTTGTAAAAGATAGCTATTTCAAATTTATGGTCATGATGGGATTCAGAAGGCAGCAAAACCAATGGAGGATGTAGTGCATACAGTATTTGGACTCTACTGAATGGAAATACTAAAATAACACGAGTAATTAGTTATTATTAAACTCCTGTCCAGTCTAATGGTCAGGTTTGGAACAGAAAAATACACGGCAGGAAACTGCTGCTCTTGGGAGGGGAAAAAGGCAAGAGAGCAGCAGACAGCATTCATTTTTCAGAATGCTTTAGAGAGCAATGCTAAAACGTTCGGAGTAAGTGACTTTGGAAAAAATGCTTTTAAAGTCAAGTCATGAATATTTTTAATGCATGAAATAAAATGGAAGCCTGTGACCTACTTCCTGAAGTGGCTTAGATGTAATTTGCACTTAGGAAATGCAAGTTACATGCAGAATTGTAGGATTTTTGATTTGCATCATTAAGTGGGTAAAATTCCTTAGGAAGATACTTTCATTAGGGAGATAGGAGTGTAGTCACTTTCATATGAGCATTGTTGCATTTCTGGGTGAGAGGTGTAGGGGTTGCTCTTGTAAGTTTGGTGGTATAAAGGAGAAAAATGTTTTTATGTAGGCATGAGAACCTACTTTCACCCTACTTTCAATGGATGAATTGAAACATGCTCAAAAAGTTGAACTGTGACACCTTCTTTTCAAAAAGTATTTGAACTCTTATATGAGCTGAATCATCTCCATGTTCCTGTGATGTCCAGATGTGCTAGATGTCTAACAGAGCCACTACAGGTAAATGCCTAAACCAACATGGATTGTGTCCAGACCCTCTTCACAGTAAGGTCCAACCCCAGCATTTCTGTGTAGGTTTGCTAACACTTTGGCTAACATTCCTCTGTAACTAGTTCCTACCTATCATGGACCACCTTCCCAGAATACCAAAAGACACAGATATTGGATAAATATTTGATAGAGAAGGTAAATGGCACAGAGCCCCTTAGAGTATGCAAAATTTTTGACTTCTGTTACACTCATCTTGCTACAACTGACACCAGCTATCTGTTCCTTGAATCCCCAGTGATTCTTTTCTTTCATGTTAGACTTCCAAGGATTGCTACGAAAGCCAAATTTTTAGAAACTGACTAGTATTAAAAGGAAATCTAGACTTTAGACATTTGCTGTGTCCTCAGTGGTTATACACTGTGGAACTCAAAGCCCAACTCTGCCTGTCTCAGCTTGCACATGCAGCAGTTGTAAATGTGGCATTATGTGGGACAAATCCTCTGTGATTTGAGCTGAGGAAGCAGTTTGTTTCGTTTTACTTAAGCTAGTGATCTGATAAAGCCTTTCCACTTGATGAAATGACTGATAGATTAATAATCTTTTATTTTTAATAAAACTATTTTTTAATAAAGTCAGTTTAATCTGGACTCATATCCACAAGAAGTAGGTAAACTAGAATAGTTAAGGCAAAGGAGGAGAATACGTTATTCTGTTAAACTATACTGTCATTATGTCAATCAATTTCTCTAAGTTGACATGTTCTAATGGCCTGATTATGAGACTGGAAAGGTATCCTGCAAATCTTATTTGCAGCAGTTCATATGACTTTATTTTTTTAAATTACTTTTATATTTATTTACCTCATGGCTTGCCAGATGATAGAGATTTCTGGACATGGACAGTAATATTCTGTGCTTGCACCTCCAATTTATGTGTTCTGCTCTCAAAGGCAAATTTTTGAGATAATAAAGTCTGCAGCAAAATTACTCTATCCAGACCTAAATTTTTTTAACTGAATTCAGCTTAGTGAAGTTATGAACCTTTCCAGATGTGCCATGATAATGGAATAGAAAACATACTCTTGAAGTAGAATGAACTTTGGTGACAGGTGTGTTGGCAGTGACTTACGGATTCCTTTAGAATGGCATCAAAAGTCTTTATTTTCCTGTTATAATTAGATGAGTGTGTGTCCCTTTTTTCTGATTGCTGCTGGGATTTTTCCATTAAGAATGAAAACAAGCATCTGCCTTGTCAGGCCTTATTAACCACAATCCCAGATGACATGTTGGTAGGAAGGCAGCGTGTCCTCAGATTTATTGGACCTGCCAGTTCCCTCTTGGTACCTCTTGTGTCAGAGGGAGGAGATCAGAGGCACTGAGATGCTGGTGTTTGAAATCACCCTTTTCCTGCCTTGGAATGCTGATGTCACATTACTTGGGAGATATAGTTCCCTTTTCCCAAATGGCTAGGACTTAACACCTTCTGTCAAATGCCCCTGGAATTGCCCAACATTTCAAAAGCTGTGGGTGGAAGCTGAGACAGATGGTGTCTGACAGACGGGCAGAGTGGCTGACAGGTGACCACACACAAACTTTGTGCTCCCTTTTCACCTGAAAGCAGGATGAGTGTCTTCCCTCACCAGCTGGGGATGAAGGAAGAGGCACTTGGCAGGGTTAGAGTGACCCTGTGGTACCTCCTGCCTCCTCCAGCAGTTGACACAAGGTGCTTTATCCCTGAGGTAATGCGGGTATTAAATGCTAAACTTTACAAGGACATAACAAGTTCTGACAAAATTTTCCCCCCCCTTGTGTTTTTCCTTAACATTAATTACTGGCACTGTAAATGCCCCTTTTATTCATGTTTTTCTTCTGCTTGTTTCTGGATCTTGGCTAACAAACTCTTGACTTCTCATCAAAAGTCTTCTCAAACCTCTCTGAGATGGATTTTCACACTGTTTTTTGTCTCTGGAGTATCTGCTCAGCATCCATGAAAACATAATTTTAGTAAAGTTAATTGGGTTACTATAGATTTATATGCTGCTGTAGAAAATACAGTCACCTTTTATTTCCCAGGTTTCACTTTTTTATAATCTGGTGGGGAATGGTGAACCTTAGTCACTGATCCAGAGCACAATCATTCTGTCTATGGCCTTGCTTGTGTTAGATAGTTTTTCTTAAAAGAAATATTAGTTTGCTGTCAAAACAGAGTCAAGTCAGTGAAAAGTGGGAAAGAGATATGAAAAAAAGTCAGAATCAGTAAAAAAACCCCAACTTTAAGTGACATTGAAGTCACTAATAGAAGTTTTGTTTGTTACTGTATTTGCCAAGGCACCTCTGTAAGTGGCTGTGATTCCCTAGCCCCTAGTTGGAGAAGTTGAAAGCAGAAAGAATGTGTTTGGGACTGTAATGAGAATATGTTTGTTCAAGTTTTTCTGTTTTTTTTTTTCTCCTTTTGTATTAGTCAACTTTATTGGTCCCTATTCTATGCCCAAGAATTTGAGCTTTTTTCCCAGAACTCCCAAGACTGTGATATAGAGAGCATCCTCCGTTTCTGTAGAATCTGAAGGGAACTGGAGGGCTCTTCAGGCCAGCAGCCATACCATAGGTTTATATCCTGTATTTCCTTTTTCCCTTCACCCAAGAGCAGTGAAGAAATCATCCAAAGTAGTGACATGTTTGGTGCTGCAGGCAATACCGTGCCTCTAAAAGCTTCTGAAAGCACAAGAGTAAACATGATAGCTTCTGGGCATATTCCAAGACTGAAAAAACCCCCTTCTGCATCTCCTCAATCTCCTTCTGTTTGTGGACATGAACACTGTCAACAGCATTTGCTTCCCTCAGGGGAGCATATGCCTCGCAATATGGCCTTTAATTACTCAGTCGTAAACTATTCCTCAGTAATATGGAATTGTGTCCATATTGCTCTGTAACCTCAGATCACTGTTTGCTGCTCTGCACAGGCCCCTTGTGTGAGAAGTACGTGGAATTGCATAGTAATATGTTATAAAATATTTACATGTTTTAATGTTGTCTGCAGTCAGCGTTAATTTTTAGTTTTAGAAAAGCTCACTCTTGTGAGGCTGCTGTTTGCAGCGTACCCACAAACTCAGCACAGCTTTGGTGTGTGTGTTGGCCTTGGAGGACAGATCCTCACTGACCTCTTAAGCTACAGCTGGTGCTGTGTGACCTGAGAAAGGTTCTGGGGAGCAGTAATGAATATGAATATGTTTTTCAATTGTGATGAACATACACATCATTGTGGGTTTACGTTGAAAACTGCAAACATTAGCTTAAGATTGAGTTCTTCTGGAATTCCTAATGATTGAAGTTTCTATTAGTATGTTGATTTTAGTGATATTTTTTGAAATACAGGCCTTAATTCTTCCACCTAGACATGCTTGCACAGTTGTACTTATGTAGAATTCTGCAGGATTTAAACCTTACACTGCAATAGGCTGTGGTTTTTTCTTTCCTTTTTTCTTTTTTCTTTTTTAATACCTGCTCTGTAAGTCAAGAATGGGCACATTTAAATTTTTCAGAATCAAATGCATGACCTAACATTTCATACAGAGTGTCAAGACATTGCAGAGTGTAATTTTAAGGATGAAAATGCATATTGGTAAAAGGAAATGCTGATGCATCCAAATTTCTGCAGTCCCAAAGGATGCCACTGTAATGTAATTTGCTAGAGATTAAAGCAAGAGGGGAAGGGTCTCTGCTGCCTGCCATGCTGCACTAACAACAAACACAGCACATTTTAAAATGATTAATGGTGAGAGGATAAAAAACCTATTAATTTTAACAGATGTTAATAAACAGTATTTAACAGGAAGAAGGCTGTACAGGATGTATGATATTTATTTATGTCTAGTCAAGGATACAAAAAGAGAAGAGTATAAATTATTCCTGACATCTCGATTCTCAACAGAATTCTGTTGCATGTACAAAAGCTATGCAATATCTTTAGTTTATTATAAGCTATGTGACCTATGCATGTGATTATGAAATGAAGTGTTGACAAATGCTTTCCTCTAAGCAGAAGCAGTGCTGTCAGTCTCAAAATGTGGAATTGCTGTGCTTCAGCTGGCACTAAGTCTTGGCCTCTGTTCCGTCATTTTGAGGTGTTGGCTGTAGCGTACGAAATGCAAGTTTAAAGAGAGATGCTTTTGTCAAACCTGGGAGTAGGGCACTGGAAATAATGTGCATGGCTGAGGATGAAGAAAAGGGGTAAGAAAGGTGGGGAGGGAGTTGTCATGACTTTGTTTTTCTTTCAGAACCTTTGTGTTACTATGGAAAAGCAGTAGTGTCCTAAAAAAGAAACCAATTAAATAGAAAAACTGAAAATATCAGACTCTATTATACATGAATACAAGGAGAAATGCTGTAAATGAATCACTGTGTGTAAAAGGAGGAGAAACCAGGTCCTTAGTGGTGTAAGCCTACATAGCCCTGTGTGAATCAATGAATAAATACTGAAGGAACAGATTGAGGGAGGAAGGTGCCTGGTTGCACTGCATGCACTCAGAACTGTGGGGCAGGGAGGATGCTGCATGCACTGAGTGTGTGGGCGTGGAAAGAAGGGACAGAACCAAAGAAAAGCAGTTTACATGATGAAATCCCCTCTTTCCCCTGCCCTGTGTGTACAAGACACTTGCTTCTAGATTTCAGGAGCAGACCTGGCTGCAGAACTGTGGGCTGGAGTCCAGCTTACTGACTGCACAGAGCCAGGTACTGCTCAGTGGGAATCTGGTACTGAATATGTAATTTTTAGATGTTTCATTCTTGCCATCCTCCAAGGTTGCTATAGAAGGAAGCTTTGACTTTCTTAGCTCAAACACCTCTTGTCAATTGACTTCTTTATGACTTGAATGTACTTGCAATAAATCTCCCACTCACAATAAATATACAATCCTTGTCCAACAACAGGCATGCTCTGTGTAAAGACATGACACATATTCATGGAATGAAGAGAATTGCACATTCCACTGCATTATTAACACCTGAACTTGCTATGAGAAGTAAAATACATATATTAGGTAGCAAAAGCAGGAAGAGACTGAGATGGGGACCAAGGGAGTACTGGGCAGGGGTCCTAAGGAGGAGAAACCCTGTGTAATACCAGATAGGCTACTAAAGGTTCCTAGAGGGGCTATTTCCCCTCTATAGAACAGGTTTCTGGGAAAAAGAACCTAAGGAGGAAGATGTTCTATGTTATGTCCTGCTCTTTAGATTACAAAACATTCAGCACTTCCTAATGTAGACAGAGCCCCAAGTTGTCATCCTTGCTGTCTCAAAAATTAAGTCTAATTTCCACTACAGTTTCACCACCACAATTCTTCTATAAGCTGCTCTCAAACTTTTGCTACTCTTTTCTCTCCAGAACTGTGGTCTTTTCCTCAATAATCTTTTTCAGAACACCTTATCTCCTCCTGAACCTTCCTGGTTCTTCATGGTGCTCCTATTGCCCTGGAACATCTTCCTGCTGAAGTAGTTTTGTCCTTTTTTTTCTCACAGACTTCTCACTCTAGATACTCTATCACTTCCACTGTGGTGGCTGGCACCTCCTGCTGCCACACCTGTAGCTGGTATTGTGGGGTTTTTGGGGGGAAAGGAATAAGGACTTAAAATCCCTCTCTCATTTCATCCCAGAGGCAGACAGCAATTATTAAAACAAGAAGTATCTTATAGTAGGGACCTCTGAGATATATCTAGGGAAGAGTAGACATAGTGTAATCTCAGATGCAGCTGTGAAGTCCCCGGATGTGCACTGAAAAGTGCACTGAAGCCCGATAGCAGAACAGTTCTTGGAGGGAGGAGGATGATAACAGAAAGTAACTGATGTGAGGACCACCTACTTACCCACTTCTCTCACTGTTAGCAGTTAAGCTTGCTAGAGTGCATCACAGTCCTGTTAAAAATGTTAGGATCTTAGGCTTGCTTATTTTTAATTTGTCAGGAAAGAAAAATCTCAGATTGCTCCAGCACTCGTCCAAAGGAACAGCTCATAACA
Organism: Orthonyx spaldingii; assembly: GCA_013397795.1. NCBI lineage: Eukaryota > Metazoa > Chordata > Aves > Passeriformes > Orthonychidae > Orthonyx > Orthonyx spaldingii. Next base: position 2,026,815 of record VZTJ01011335.1, on the reverse strand, counting down.
CTTCAGTTAGTTTGCTGTTGCAGCCTTATAATGTTCATTCAAGTTCCAAAAGAAACCTTTAAAAAAAATTCCTCCTTGTCTTCTCCTCCATGACAGGGCCAAGACCCAGAAACATATATAATGCAGTCCATCTGTTAAATGACTCAATTTACCTCAGTTCCTTAGTTGTCCCTCAATTGTCTATGGGAAGGCAAACAGCTGGAACCAAACTGCAGCTGCCCAAAGTACATAGAAGGCCAGCTCATGTAGACATAAAAAAAATTTGATCAGTATTTAGGTTTAGGTTTTCTTTCCTGTGGATTAGGTCTTCAGTCCTTGGTATTGTCTCAGGCACCTCAGCTTAATGTCCACCTGGGTCTGTGGTGTCCCAGCACTAACAGATCTCAGAGAGCATGACTGTATTTCTTGCAAAACCAAGAGTAGCCTGGTATTCTGTTACACACACTTCCCAAACCCTGTTTTTTTTCATACAGAGTTTGAAGTCTCTGTGGAAGTTCCCTGGTACCTTGCTCCTGAGCAAAGCTCTAAGCTGAGCTCTGTGACAAGTCATATGCCATTCATTAGTCATTAGCTATATTTGCATAGCAGAGTATTCCAAAATTCCCTTGGAATAGCAAGGAACAGGCAATCACTACTAGCCTGGGGTCAGAAAGAAATTTCTTCTCAAGGGTATTTCATTCTATGTTTGTCTTGTATTTTCCTCCAAAGCAGGTGGTGAAGCATTGTTAGAGCAGGATATCAGATTAAACAGCCCAGGGCAATGTGTGCTCCTTTGTTCTCCTTCTTTCTGCCTCTGAGGCAGCTGGAGGTGGAGTACCTGTTTTCCATTCTCTCTGAGAGTCCAGGAAAGGTCTGTAGCACATAGAATATTGCTTTTCACTGTAGTAGGGTTCCTTATTACTGTTGCACACCAATCTTGAATTATTTAGTGAAAAGTGCTGTAAGAGTAGTGCTTTGCTGTAGTGCAAAGTGACCAGCTAAACAGAGACTTTAAAGCTGTGTGACATTATGCTTCTTGATGCCTGTGCATTGCCATGTGCAGGGAAGAGGGACCACACACACAAAGGCAGGTGAGACAGAACATGTGAGGAACGGGGGACACTGTTTTAACAGGAAAGAGGACAGACATCATGGTCTCCCAGGTGGGAAGGGGAAAGGTGGGCAGCAAGAGGGGACTGTTCTTCTGCAAAAGGTTTAACATGCAGGCTTTCATCTTCACGTATGTCTGAACATGTGGATGGTCTTCCAGCCAAATATATGAACTTCCCAGCTGCCAGAACTTGTGTGGCCATCCTCAAAGAGGCCAGTGCTGGCATGCTGATGCCATGTCTCTGGGGTCCTGTACAGAACAAGGCCATCAGGTCTCAGGCCACACACAGATTTTGTCCAGAATTCCCTCCAGAGTACAAAACTGCATTACTGAGCCTTAATTCTATTTTCACTTATCATCTCCAGCTGTTTCAGCCTGAAGTACTAGTTCTTTTATTAGTAACAGCTGTACCAAATTTCAGAGGCAATGCTCTTGTTAATTTTGCCTGAAGCAGATTCTGAATGTCTTGAAATATCCCTAATCTAATTGTGCATTTAATATTCAGCAGCAAAAGTGAAGACCAGAGTCACACCCAAATAGAGAGAAAGAAGAAAATATTATTAAGTGAGTAAGCTACCTTTAGCTTTTGTCTTTCTGCTACTATATTTGTTTTGGGGTTTATGAACATAATAAATTTCAGGGACTAAGTGGAGTCTATTCAGTCTATTAAGGCTCATTTTCTTTTAATACTCTAATCCCCTCAGGATACTATTTGCCCTAATTGTTTCTTGAATGATCCTCCAGTGTTTAAGCTTCAGCCTCTGACTCATAAGCTATTCTGCATACACTTGTGGCTCTGTGCAAAGAAAAATGGGACACACAACATCTGTTTCAAATTTGTTTTTCTTTACTTTGCAATTACACCCCTTGTCCTCTTATCTGTCTCCCAGAAAAAAAAAGGGTAAGTGCGTTTGACATTAATGATACTGTTTAAGATTTTATATACCAAAATTAAATCTCCTCAGGCTGCTTTTTTACAGCCTATAGATTCAGATTTTATGGAATCTTCTCATACCTTTTGTCCTTGTATTGATAGGGCTGCTCTACTTCTGAACTTTACAAATATTACAAACATTAGGCAGGCCCATGAAGCTGTGTGGGCCAGAAAGATAGATGGCATTGAAAGCAGAGTGCAGCCAGACAGCACTTTTTCCACTCACAACTGCTTTTGACTTGTGACTTAAATTCCGTGTATATTTTGACATCATTTTTAAAAAAAAATTTATTTTTAAAATTCTTTTGCATTATTTGGATTAATCTCATTCACAAGGAAATATTTAATTTCAATATTTTTAGATTAATACCTATTATTCTCAACATTATAATTTTATTTCTGTAGAACTCTTACCGAAAAGTGACAAAAGATCTTTTAAAAAAGTCCTGTCTGTGGTCCTGGTAAATCAGTTTATTTCTCTGCGTTTTCTAAATGTTTTGCACAGTCTGGTTTGAAGAGTCTCCAAGTTCTGTGATCTTGCTTGGAAACTATTTTAGTCTTATAGAACTTAATTTCAGGAAGGATATTTGTGTGACATTCATTCTGAATTTCCTGTTCTTACATTCATGTCATTGCTGATATGTGTATTTTCGTGTATTGTACTAAAGGATGACTCACAACCCATAGCAAAAGCCCCTTCCCTTGCTCTTTAATCCTGTGCTTAGCCAAGCTACACACACTCTCAGTTCTTTTAATTTCCGTTTAATTCAGCCCCACTGTGCCCTGAGCATTCCTGTGTCTGCTTTCTGAGCTTCCCCCAGGTGCCCCTGGGGCACAGAGCACTCCCAACTGAGCTTGTCCTGCAGCCGTGCCAGCTGCCAGTGAAAAAGGCAATGGAGCCATCACAATTTACATTAACTATACATTTGCTCCCACGCCTCATCTTGTGCATCCCTGGCATTGTATTGCAATGTGATGTCTCCACTTAGGCACTCTAAAACTGCTCAAGTATTTTCTGTAGTTATATCTCCTTCCTTGCAAATAGATCTTGCAAACAACACTCTGTCACTCGTATTTCTGACATAGCACTGACACTTCCCATATTTCTCACTGACATTATTTCATATATAAGATGAATGTCCTCTCAACAGCTATACAAGAGCATATATTTATTTTAATGTGTCTACTTTTGGGAATCTTTAAATGTATTTCTGTGATTTCCAGATTTGCTGTGTTATTTCCTTACCACAACCAGTTTCTGATGCACTTTCCAAGTTACTAAATGCAAATTTTATATTATACAATGTTATGTTGTTCTATATATTTTAAATATATATCATATTTATACTTTACATTTCCATATAATACCATGTCTTTACCTTTACATTTCCTGAACTTAAATTTCTTTCCTATTCTAGATGATCAATACAAAAACTTCACCTGGTTGTGAACCATTGTTTTTATCACCAGTTTGCATTTTTTGGTGCAGAAATTTTAGATTACAGTAGGTTTTTATATTCAAGCTGCTGATTTTCATCTAGATAAACCTTAGACACAGTATTTACTGTAGGCAAATATAGAATGCAAATTTTAAAACATAATCAATAAATTTTCTAAAATGATACAAAAATTCCTATGGTCTAATTTTTTTTTTTCCAGAAGAAGGAAAGAGAGGGAAAAAGAATTAAGTGGTGAGTGGTGGAGGAAACAACCTGTCATCAGTTTATATTTTCTTATTCAGGAGAGATAGAAAAATAGGAAAAAGGCAGAGGATTTGGAAAACATATCTATTTTATTCTTCTTTTCCTCATAACAAAATGAGGAAAATTAGGTGGAGAAAATAAGAACTGTAAATTTTTCCATTTTTTTAAAAACACGCTTCTGATTTTTCATATTAAAATAGGAGGATTTAAAATGTTGTTTGTTGTTACTGATGAGACAGTATGGAAAACACTGATGATTCTTCAGTAGCTCCTACTGAAACCATCTGTCAAACACTACTTTATTCAAGTGAAGTGTATCTGTATGTCTGGTTTGGCCCTTTCTCAGGCTCTTTTCTACTCCCCACCCTCTTTTCCTGAAATGTCATTGTGACTGTTGATGCCTGTAATCCTTCATTGACATAGTTAACAGCACAAGGAGAGGTTCTGTGCCTGCTTGCACAGGGAGGGCTGGTCAAGCACCATGTGTCAGCTTGCAAGCTGTGCAGCAACCATGGATGTTCCATCAATGGAATACACAGCAGAAAGTACTGGAGTGGAAAATGTGGTGATAGGTTCTGGGACGTTGCTTTAGCAGCCACACACCTTAGACTTGAATTGTTCTGTTTGCTGGGCCTATGAGGAGGTCTCCAGCTTCAGGATGTATAATTTTCTCGCTGCTGGCGAGTGTATGAAACATGACAGATTGGCTTTAATAGGAATGCTCTGCTGCCTAGAGACTGCTCCTGGACTTTCCAGCAACTACAGCAGCATGCTTCAGCTGAGCACCACACTTGGCTCTGTGTGCCTCACTCTGCCAAAGTGCAGGATTCAACCAAAGCTCATGTCTCAGAATCCCTAAGCCTTTTTGTTTATTACACTAGAGAAAATCGATTGTAGTAGCACAAAAAATGTAGGTCATGAAGGTATGTCCTCTTTCTCTCTCCTTGAAATGAAAAATTTAGATGATTAATCTCTATGCAATCTATTTCCAGCTTTGGCTTCCAAGCAGAGAAAGTGTCAGAGAAAGTGGTACGTATATTCTTTCATAATGACATGAGACAGAAGACAGAAATAATCTCTTCTGTGGTCAGAACTCTAAGTAACAGTATTACAATGAGAGGTCTATGAGCTCATGTAGATTCAACTATAGTGAGTAAATATGAGCAAAGGCTGTGAAAGCTTTGTGAATAATGGGAAGAGCTTGTCTGGGTGCATGTACAAAATGAATGGCAGCTCTTTTTGGCATGTATGATAGCCTTGTTATGGAGGGCTGTGGGGGAACACAGATAATTAAAATAAAGAGTGCACCTAAGTGGTAGAGAAAAGTCATTTGCAGGCATTGTGATGAAGGTAAACTACTAAAAGAAGACCAGAGAGCTGAAAAAACCCTTTTTCTCATCAAAAGGCAATGATCAAAGGAGGGAAACAGCTGGTAAGGGGGAGGGCAGTATCACTGGTGATCAATTGCTTTACAAAAGAGAGGATAACCATCACATACTGGCGTGTTTAGTGTATTAGGGGAGGATAGCTGGTGAGTGAAAGCACCTCGTAGATATCCAGCATTTCATCCCAGCTGCTGTAAAGCTTGCAAACCCCCCACCCTCTGACTGTTGTTCAGCTATGCAGGAAACTTGAAACTCAAGTCTACTCAGGAATTTTCAGACTACTCCTTGGAAATTCAATGAGACTATAAAAGTTTCTTTTCAGAAGCAGCTTTTCCAAGACATTAATGGGATTAAATGCTCAACTCCTATTGACTCTTAATGTAAGTTAGGCATCTGACTTCCCTTTATGCCTTTGAAAAACTCCTTGTTAATCTTCACAGTTTACAATTTGCCCTCTGAGACTGCACTCTCTTAAAATAAATAGACTCTGATCCTCCTGAGACTTTGAAGGGCTGTACATATCGAAAAATGTCCCCAGGAATGCAGTGGTGAGGGAGAAATCTTTTTCATTATTTTGCCCAAGATCACTTATGCAGTTTCATGCATAAATAAGAGAGCCTAAACATCCACCACTTCAACTAATAAAAGAAAGTAAGAGGAAAGTATCTCAGTCTTGTGGTGCAGAGTTGTAAAAGCAAAGCTAAGTCACTGTGGTAGTATATGATTCATGATTAATAAAGCCTGAGGTTATTTAATGGTACTACCCAGACAGGAAATCTGCACCACATCCCACAGCCTGAACACCTGTTTGACTCCTGCTTAAGGAGGAGGTAAGCAGAGAGATGCCCTTGCCCAAATGTCACATATTATGAAGAAACAATTCCATTGCCTCTTTCTAGACTTACAAAGGCTTCTATAGTTTTGAAATAAGCTGCACTACTTGAGCTAATGCTCTGAAAGTCTCATCTGCAAACATCTTTGCTGCTTTAATGATTCATATGGTTTTATATTCTCCAAGGTTTATTACTCATGACTTGATTAGTGGCCATATCACATCCTGAACTAGCATCATCCTTCACTAAATCATAAACAGGTGTGTGTGCTCCACACTTAGTAAATATTTCTCTGTTGACATTCTTAAAAAGAGCAAGTGCAGATAGAGGCAGTGTATGAAAGCAGAATGAAGAACATGGAAGCACCAATCAGGAAAAGATCTGGAAAAGTAAATGTGTATTCCCTGTGTCAATGAAATACCAGCTGAACCAAAGGTAATCTGAGCTTCTAAACTTAATGATCTCTGAAACCAGTGAAGCAAGCTTAGATAGATAATCTCTACAAAGTATGAGTGATAACAAAAAGCAGTGAGGCCACAAACATTTCAAATTCAGTCAAAGAGATTCACTATGACTGTGCTCAACTTTGGCAAACCTGAACACAGACAGACAAACTTTGATATAAGATTAAGGATACTTTTTTGCAAAACATAATGAAACTGATAACTAAGCAGAAAGAGCAGGTGCACATTGGAAGAAAAGAGCAATGTCTCTTCCCAAAGACTGCAGACTCTTACTGAGATTAGCAAGAAATGAATTCAAGTCCTCACATTTTATTTAAAGTCTAACACTTATGTTTCTCCTTTTCAGAATTTAGAAGCATAAAATATTTTACAGTGACTGAGATTGTATCACTTAGGCTTACGTAGACTTTGTGAGAAAAGGTAATTTGAGAGACAGTGCTTTTGCTGGCAGACCAGAACTGTCAGCCTCTCATAGCCTGAAGTTGGCACCTGAGAAGGGAGCGATTCAGTGGAAGCCAAATTTACACTTGTAACTTGCTTGAATTTCCATGGAAATCTGAACTAAACTGACTTTGCACAATTTTGCATAAGGATTTAGCAAGATTCCTTAACTGTGATTATTCTTCTAGATGTCATATAAAAAAAACCAACTTCACAAACACTGACCAGTTTATTTCATTATTTCTATTTCTGATTAGCTAGTCCAGAATGAAGGCAAGGCCTTCATTGCATACTTCTGAAGTTATGAATCTGTCTGAGCAATCAGTGCTGTTTTGTTTTCAAGCATGCATTTGAGTCCCTGGGGTGATGATTTTTCACTTGGGTGTCTGCCAGCCTAACAACAAAAGCAATTGTTTTCAGAAAAAGAAGACATATTTAGCTATATTTAGCACAACCACAAGATTTGCAAGCCTTTTCATTACTTATGAAGTAATTATTCCTGTGTCACTACTCATACATTAATGGATGGTTTTGGCAAACCAGATTAAAAATGTAGCAGTGCACAGTGTCAAGATACTTGAGTTAACTCTGAACTTGTTATATGGAGCACTATAAGCTGTGTAGGTACTTCAGAACCTGGCTTTATGTGGGTTTCCCAGCAAATCCAACACCCTGCAAGGTGTGCTCACACTAAGCTGTTTCTCACAGCACAGTAACTCTGTGTGTCCTGGCTGGATAAGTATCCCTCTATTCCTGCGCAGCTCAACTTGGTGAGATGAGTTTACTTATCCTTAAGAAACAGCACTGCTATGGCAACGTTTTTGAAACAGATGTGGTGTTCTCAATGGCAGCTGGTTTCCACTGCTGAAGCAACAATTGGTCTGCGTGAGATCTGGAAAATATACAGGGATAATGGGTCCTTCCTACAGTGGCTGCCATCAGAGAAGTCATCATCTATTAGCAACTCTGCCAGAACAAGACAACTAGAGTGTCTGACTCTGTGGGCTGTAGCAATATTACAGTGACTGTAATAGCTGCTCGGTTAATTTAATATAATCTCTAGCACTGAATACATCTGACTAGCTGTAAAGTTGCAGCAAACTTTGCTAAAGTGAGGAAATAGAGGAGAGCGGAGAAATATTTTACTGCAGTGGAATAGAAAAGGACAATGTATGTCAGAGGAACATCTTTCAACTAATTATTCTCACCCTTGCTAGTTCATTTTTGCCCTTCAAGGAAAGTGTTACTGCTGCTTATTTTGGCTTTAAATGTTGCTAGGAAGTGTTAATGGCTTCTCAAAGTGCTTACTGCAGTACTGCTAAGCTGCAGTTAGAATGAAGATTGAAAATTGTTTTGGTCAAAGAAGGGAAGGATCTTTCTTTTGCTTTCTGAGATATATGGTGAGTATATGGTTACTGGCTTGCTGCAATTTATATTTCATTTAACAGCTGGACCCAAATACGTACTTTCTGTCAACAGTTGTTTTCATAGGGCTCAGAGGTGGGATTCAGATCACCACAGAGGCTTTATTGTACCTTTCTTTTTTGCACACTCACAGCCACCGTTTACTCCTCAGCAAGAAAGACTTTATTTTGGATTAGGGTCTGCAGTGATATTTCAAAATAGTGCAAAGATGACTCAGTCCTTGTATTTATCTTCAACTAGAAAATAAGCTTCAACGTTAGAATGATTTTGCATCCCTCTTGTACCTGAAGTTTTGCAGACTTCAAGCCTAAAGCTTGGGGTTCTGGCTTACACAAAGAACACAAAATAATACTGATGGGGAGTGATAATGTACTGAAATTATCAAACATTGCTACATAATTTACATAAAACATATTTTACCAAAATGAAAAGCTTTCCTCATTAAAACTGTCTCCTCATAAAAAGTTTCTCCTTAAATGGTGCATCTATTTTCTGGATTTCTTACAATCTTTTGAGAAATGCGTGTATACTATTTACCTCAGTGCAGGTGCTCTATTAACTTTTAAAATCAGCTCTGTTAATTTTATTGTGTGTTAAGAGAACCAGTGATGATCGTTGTATCTGTGTTTAAGGACATGCAGACTAAAATTATTCACTAACTTCCATCAGAGGAAATATATTATAATTTTCTACAAAATTATAATATTCTACAAAATACTGTACACAACTAGAAAATACTACAAAATATAGTGTGTAGTACAATTTCTGCATGACTATAAGTAGTTTCCAGCACTGTTTTTTTCTGGAAAATTAATCTACTGGCATATAAATTTCCATATCCTTAAATTGACTATAGAAGGGCTGGCAACAAAAAATATGTCTCTTAAAAGAAAGATTGCCTGGCATAACTCAGAATGCAGCCTCTAATGGCTCTTCATGAGCTTTAGGTAACTTTTCAACAATTTCCATTATAATTTCAGTTTGAAGATTGGTAGTCCAGAGGCAGATGTTTCACTGTACTAAAAACAAAGTATTTCCTCTACTGGAGGGCACTTTCAGAGAGCAGGAAGTTGTGTCAGGGGAGGTTTAGGTTGGATATTACAAAAATGTTCTTCCCCCAGAGGGTGGTTGAGCACCGGAACAGCTCCCCAGGGAAGTGGTCACAGCACCAAGCCTGACAGAGTTCCAGAAGAGTTTGGACAATGCTCTCAAGGCACATGGTGTGACTCTTGGGATGGTGCTGTGCAGGGCTAGGAGCTGAACTTGATGATCCTTGTGGGTCCTTTCCAACTCAGCTTATTCTGTGGTTCTGTGAATATTATGAACTACTGCCACATTAGTACTCATTTTCTATTAATATTTCCAATGTATCACATTCCATATATTTTGAGTTTTTAATTGGAAAAAAATTCATTACACTTTGTTATTTTTGTTATGTAGTCTTCTCCCTCTCACAGATCTGGGATGCAGTTCCTCCCCCATGGTTGCCTCAGCAAGCCTGAGGTCCTTGTGTGTACTTTTGACCCTTGCAGCAGCCACAGCGGTAACCAAAACCCACCATCCAGCATGAGGTGAAACAAAAGGAAAACATTCCAGCACAGCAGGATCTGGACCCTGAAGCTGTACTACACCTGAGCTAAGCAGGCTTTGGAAGTCACTCTGTCTCTATGCCAATGCCCAGAATCAGGAAGTGACTCTATATCAGTGTTTCAGTTTTGATAAAGAATGAACTTCTGTAATTTGTCGTCCACTGAGCCCTCTGAGAGTCCCTCTGAAACTTAGCTTCCTCTAGTCTATGAGATGGTGCAGCTGGGAGAATGTTGGCCCAATTTTTTTCTGAGATGGATGAAAGCTGGCTGATGATTTGATGCATGGAGGTGAGATTTTGTCCCCTTCTGGGCATTGTGTCATCTGTAAACTGAGAATTGTCACAGAAGGATTCACACTGGGTTTCAGCAAACAATGGAATACTTATCCCTTGAAAGTTGGTATGTGTCTGTCTTAAGACAAACAAGTGAGAAAACAGACCAACAAAATGAAAAGGTAAATATCCTTCTTGGTGCTTTTGCTCTTCAAATGCTGTCGGTGAAACACAGCCTTTTAAAAGCAAAGTGTTGCTTGGTTAGAACCAAAGACTGACTGAGAAATCATATGAGAAGGCACTGATCTATCTATATGATTTCTGCCTCCTTCCAAGTCTCACTTCTTTTTAGTTCAGAGAAAACCTCTGTTTCTCCCCATTTTTCACTCTTGGCAGCTTTCAGTCTGTTTTATTTGGCCATCCCTCTCTTTTGAACACTATTTTGAGTGTTTTTAATGTCTCTCTTTGTAAGATTTTCTCTAGAGATTTGGAATGGGATAGGATGCTTACAGACAAGAGTTTTAGCTATCATCATTCAGGTTGTATGCTGATTATTTATATGTAGGAAAATGTTGCATTGTCTTCTGTTTTGCACTTCCTAAGCTGTCACAAATAAGCAATGCTAAGGAATATAGGAAATATTGCAGTGTAAATAATAGCTAAGCAGATTTCTTAATTTATTGAATAGGAAGTAGTCCTATCTGCTACAACATTACCCTATGAAATATGAACAGATGTATAATGTTTATCTATGCTATTCCATTTTAGCTTCTTTATTCAAGATGTTGGTTTCTCATTCCATAGACAATTTGAAATGTGAAATTAATTAGTTCGTTTATAGTAATTGTAGCCTAGTAGTAATAGAATTTTTGTTGAATATGGCACAGCATAAAACAATGACAGCTGGGCACTGTATAGAAGACAGGATGTGTGGTATTCTGTTATTAGGATGTGGTGTTCATTATTTCCAATGGTATTTCCTGAGCTGATTGTACACAGTCTCTGCAGCATACAGTGTTCTTTGACCTGGTCTTCCTTTTTTTTTGTTGCTTTTTTTTTTTTTTTTTTTATTTTAGTTGCAAAGTTTTATATTTAGACATACTTTGAGGCCAGTGCTCTGTTACACAACGCTGGAGGTGTGGCACCTGTTTCCTCATGTTACGTTCCCAGAATGGGTGCATTTCCCTCAGGTGAATGGTGAACACAGAGACTTGAGTCATTCCTGGGACCATGAAACAGGCATGTAGCAGGTACATGCCAGGATGAGACTTCCTCCTCACCAAGATTTTATTCAAACCACACTTAGGAAAATGAAAATAATCCAGTAAGGAGACACCCCTGGGAAATGACATTCTGTAGCTGAGATAACTGAGAAAAATTTGTAAGTACTCCCTGAATATCAAGACCTTATCCACCCTAAACCTGCTTTCCGGAACCTAAACCTGTGAAGCTGTATTTAATGAGTCAGTGAAAATCTTGGCATCTTTGCAGTGTAGCACGTTTTAACACTTCAGCCTGTATGAAAAGCCCTGATGTTTTGTTATTATCTTGAAATCTGAAGGTTCTATTCCTTAAGCATGGTGGTCTCTAGTGTGTCCTTGAGATGCCCCAAAGATCTGAAATCTCAGTTTGTGGTGAGGAGATATCATACCTTTGGATGGCTTTCAGTGCCTATATTTGGGCAACAGAATCGAGTTTGGAGTGACTCTTGCTAAGCTGCCTGGTCTCAAAGCATAGCACTAGCAGAGTCTTCTCAAAACAGCACAAACAAGACTAAGTGGAATGGCATAAGAAATTTGAACTAAATCAAATAGAATAGAAGAGACTATTTCAGTTGGAAGGGATCTAAAATGACCATCTAGTTAAACTGCCCGACCAGTTCAGGGCTGACCAAAAATTAAAGCACATTGTTAAGAGCATTGTCCAAATTCCTGTTAAACACTGACAGACTGGGGGCATTAACCAGCTCTCTAGGAAGCCTGTTCCACTGTTTGACCACCCTCTCAGTAAAGAAATGCTTCCTGATGTTCAGTAGAAACCTTCACTGGTGCAACTTTGAACCATTCCCATGTGTCCTATCACTGGACACCAGGGAGAAGAGATCAGCACCTGCCTCTCCAGATCCCCTCCTTGGGAAGCTGCAGAGAGCAATGGGGTCACCCCTCATACTCCTTTTCCCCAAACCAGACAAGCCCAAAGTCCTCACTGCTCCTCATAGCACATTCCTCCCAGCCCTTTCACCAGCTTTGTTGCCCTCCTCTAGACATGTTGAAGGACTTTCACTTTCTTCTTGTACTGTGGGACCCAGAACTGCACACAGGACTCAAATTGAGGCCACACCATCACTGAATACAGTGGAATAACCATCTGTTTTGACCATCTGGTTATCTTTGATGCACTCTAGGATGAGGTTTGCCCTATGAACTGCCAGGGCATGACAATATAAGCAAACTAAGAATAAAGGAATAATCAATTACTTCCAAACAACTTTTCTCCTCAAATTCTTATCCATAGAACAGAAGGTGGCCAGAAGTAGCATCAATGGCATAAAGATAATGGACATCTATTGCCCATTTAAACTCTTTCATCAGCATTATGCTTTCTGACTTTTTCATTTGAGGAGGTATATCTCAGCAGCTTCTCTAGAATAGTTTGGCTTTATTCATATCGAAAGGAACAGAGAATAAATCACAGAAAATGACATATAATAAGAAACTTTACAGATCTGATTCCAGAATGTAATGCTATGTATTCATAAAATAAACAGTAGCAGGCAATACTCTGGAACACCAGAATTCTATTGTCTGTACTAGTAAGCTGTCAGTGTCATGTCATGAATGATTGTGTTGGTTCTGAAAGGTAGTTTGGATGAAGACACTCTTCTGTAGGATGAAAACTTTACCCAGGTCTCCAAAGCCATTCTGCTTTGGCTGGTCTTGGTGCCAGAGAAAAATTCTGGCTGTGTGTAATTTGCTAATGTAGCCATAGCCTAAGAGATGTCAAAATGATCAAGTTCCAGCCCATTTTCTTGATATTATCTATTTGACAAAAAAGATGATCCCATGTTAAGTGGTAAAATTCTTTACAGAATTTAATAAAGCCTGCAAGCTTAAAAACATCAACAACTACCTCCTTTATCTCCAGGAAGACGATTTAGTAGATATAACTCTGAAGCTTTGTTAAATCCCCAATTTTTTAACAATGGCTGGTTTTGTAGTTGCATTCCCAATATGGAGAAAAACAAGAACAGAGATCATGTTTATTTTTAATATAAACCTCAGCTGCAAAGAAAAAAAAAAAATCAATCTTTTTCAACACTCTTGGAGATGTGTGGAAAATGAAATTAATGACAGGTCCTGTGGTATCATCACATAGAAAAGCTCTAAATGTTGTTTCTAATATAATTTTCTTTTCAAATCAGCTTAATTATAGAGTCATCAATATGGTTCATCAAATACCTATAATATTCCTCACCCAATAATCAGTTTGGGATGTAATATTTCATTGGCTTGCATCCATTTGCAAAATATTACTTTATGCATTAAATTACAGCATCATCTATACTTAACCTTGTGTACACATGTGCACACACATACACATTTTGCTTAGTTAAAATAGTTTGTCTCTTGAAACATAATTTATGATTATATAAAATGATTTTTCTTTCTAGTTAATAAAAAGGTACTCCGATTTTACCAAATTAGGCCTCATATAAATATGAAAACCTAATTAATTAATAGACGCACTTCATATGGATGCTAAATTATGTTTCCCTCTATTCATTAACAACTTATGGTTCATTAGGCCATTAAATTTTTAAACTCCAGTCCTTCCCTTATCAGTTTCAACAAAACCACTAAAATGAATCTTTATATGAGTGCCACAGCTCTCCTCTTTGAAATCGGTAAGTAGTAGTATATGAAATAATAGTAGTAGTAATCATAATTATGAATAGTTGTTACCTGGTTAATTTCTATTACACAAAATCTTTGCATTTCACTAGTGGTCTAAGATGGAAATACAGAAATGTCTGCTTTTAAAATTCAAGGATAATTGCTTCAAGCAAAACTTAGTAGTCATATTTAATTTTAAAAATCAGAAACAGGGAAATATTTGTTTAAGCAGTTATATTAAGTTTAGAGGGGAAAAAAATTAAAGGGGAAGTGGCTTAAATTGCAGCCATGGTAAAATATTATAATACTAGAACCCACATAGTACTGAATATTTCTGTTGTCTATAGCCCTGCTATCAGAGTGTGTTGAGCTATGTGGTGATCTTCACTGCATGTGTGACAAATAAAGGCAAGCAAGATTGTTGTTGGTGTCTACAAAAATTTACATATACTTTGGTTGAGCTTGGATGTGTGTGTATTGTATTTGGCACATATAACTCAAATGTCTCAACAATCCCTCTGAAAGCAGGTATTGATGGAAAATCTGCAACATATGTATTCAAAATGGAAAGGGTAAAAAAAAGCAGGTCAACATGTAGGCAGGCAAATTCAAGGTAATTCAATATCCAGTGTGCCTAAAAATGGCTCTAGAAATAAATTCCATCTGTGTCATGCCAACAGAAAATCAAAAGACGGAACCTTTCCACCTCCACCAAGCTCTTGGGACATGTAGGAGTGCAATTTTCCTCACTCCCTGGGAGTGCTGATTCCTGGATGAAGGTGTAGACCTCCCAGGCCTATGCTACCCTGGCAGAGGAGAGGTGGGCAGCTTGTTTCCCAGACAAATCAGGAATCAGAGGGCAACCAGAGGAGTGAAAGGGTAGCTCTGAAGTGTACTCTCCTCTTGTACTGTCCTTATCCCTTCCATTACAACAAAATCTGAGTAAAACTAAGCCTAGAGGATTGTGGGGGTTTTGTAGCAACTAAAGTACGAGTAACTTGAAAAAGTGTGAGCCTGTTTTTTGTAAGTTAGAAAATGTTCAGACACTTGATGACAAGGACATGCAAAAAAAAGCAAATGGCCTGGGAAAATGAAGAAGTGGTGAAAGGCTTCTTCTTATTAAAAAAGAATAAAAACAGCAGTAGTGGAAAGGACATATAAAAAAATGGAAGATTTTCAATTTAATGAGAATGGTAAGAACATGAAACACAAGTTCAGGATGTGCAGTAGTATTTTATACATATGTTTTCAGAGACAGTAGTAAGTGAAAGTCTTTCCTTGCATTCTAGTGGAAAAAGTGACATTTATGTCATTAAGGGATTTAAATTTTATTCAGACACTGGGTGAATTTCACTATGAAGATTTAGCAAAGACTTTATAGGTAAAAGGTTGGTTTTATTTAATAAGAGAACCGAGGGAAAAGTGAGACACTTTAGCCATCTTTAACAAATCCCAAGAGCTCCTTTCTCTGTTGAGTTGGCTTCTGTGGAAAAAGTGAGAAAATATTTTGCTTAATCATACATGAGAGCCTGAGAGCAGACAGCTGGTCAACCAAGAAACAAGTTGCAATATTTGATTTTAAAAAAAAGCCCACTTTTCACATTTTGAAAAAAGTTTTCTTTGCTTTTCGTTATATAGGAATGAAGACTATCTGCCAGAGATAATAATTTATAAATTGTGAAAGTTAAATGTTTATTTAGGGACTTGTGTTTTTATGCTCCTTAATAAGTGCCAGTCTGAACATGATAACAAAATGGTCTGTTGAATACAGTAACGTTGAGGGGAAAACCCCTACTTTAAACATGGGGATTAGACTACTTATTGCTCTTTAAGGGAGCCTTTCTCCATCTGAGGCAGACATGACAGGTGTACAAATGGTACCTTAGGTTTAAACACTGTCTTAGAACAGTGTATTATACTTTGTTCTCATCATCATATTAAGTGGCAAGAGAGATCCTTCACTATGGTTATATAAATTTTAATATGTTAAGATGCTGGTTGAGTTAGAATATTTTTTACTTTGAAAACAAACAATAATATCCTTTTCCAACAGTATATTGGCCATAGTGAATTGCTTGTATTTACAGAGATATCTTCACCATACTTGAACACCATATTTGAATGAATTATTTAGGAATGACCAAATAGGTTAGAGACTATTTCTTCTCACCTGAGATTGCCTAGCTGAGTTTGGGGTGGCCAAGCATAATCCACTTTTTAAGTACTTCAGTTGCTGAGGTGAGCTGAGACATTGCCTTCTGCTGCTGCTGAGTTACCTGAACAGATTGTTTCAGATAAAGGTCCTCAGTATGTTCCTGAAGAGTTTCAAATACTGCTAAAGAGAAATTAAGTAAAGCACACTCTGCCTATTGTTTATGACCTAACAGTATCAGATAGGTTATCAGGTTGCTTTTGCAGACACTTTCAAAGGGCTCTAGGGGGAAAAAAAGAAGTCAATAGTCTGCCATGCACAAAATTTCATCAAAGTTATTTCTCAAATGTCAGATATGAATTAGGTTTGATTTATTGGATTGTGTTTTAGCAAAACATCTATGAAAACAGTAGAGTAGATGTATTTTCAAAGCCTGAGTACATGTGCCTTGACTAAGAGTCAGTTCAGGGAAGGATATTTTGTGGGGGGATATTGCAGTCTGTATTTTCTGTAGTGGGATTACAATGACAGATATGGAAGACACGGGAAGACCATGTACTTCAACACAGAAACTTCCAGAAAGGGAACAGATTTGCCAGTACTGAGGAAGTTTTTAGAAAGGGAAAAATGAGGTACATATATTGTCACAGAAACATGGGGCAAATATTCACATTTTGATCTGGAGGACCATAAAGATACTTCTGGACCAGGTATCCATCTATGGTCACAATGATATATAATGCTTTACAAGTTCAATTATACAAATACTTCAAAAATTTAATTGTACGTAGCTACTTCAATGCTACTGTAGTATAATTATACAAAGTATGTGTAATTCATGTATACATAGTAGGTAAATAGAGTAGACATGAAATGTACAATCTCAGTGGTTTTAATTTTCACGCATGTGGTCACTGCTGCAGAAGGAGACACGCTGCAAAGAAACCCTGCTACAATGAATACCAGAGGAGAAGCACCCTGCTGCCTCCAAGGACCTGACATTTGTTCTTCCTTACCTGGCTGTTTCACTTCATCTAGAATGAATATTATTATGAGTTATGGCATATGACATTCCTCTGTATATGAACTGTAGCCCATCCCATTGGCAATCTTATAAGTGAACCAGTCATTCCTTTACTCGTAAGAACTTTCAGAACCTATAAAACGACTTTGCTTTGGGAAATAACTGAATTTTCGTTTTTCATTAAGGACCAGTCACAAAGGAAACCAGAGGCATCAGTATGTCATCTCCAATTTTAAAAAGTGCTGAGTAGGCAACATTTGACATTTAAAAAAAACAAGGGCCTATCTTAAACTTGAAGATTTAAATGTCATCCTTTTGTTTTTTACCTTGAAGTGGTAGGAATCATATGTTCCAAAGACTAACCCAAGCTTGCAGCAGGCAAATGAGTAAGGTAGAGTGCTAGAGGTCTTTTGTTGTTGTTATTAGTTACGCCTTACATTTTCTGTAACATCTTTTATCCATCTCCAAGATTGATCTGTGCTATTACTGAACATGATTTGGTTGTTTAATTCTGTTTTTGTGATGTTTGCTTGAATATTAAGCTATGGCAAACTTAAATTACTTTTAATAATTTTGCTGAACAAACATTTAAATCTGTCACATAACCAGCACAAGAATTTAAGAAGAACTTTAAAGCTCTATATTAATTTATTCTAAAACACATTCATGTCTTAGGTTAAATATATTGTATTTAGTGACCCGTAAGATTTCCTAAGCCAAGGGAAAAGAGTTTTAAAATTATGAGAGTTGGGAATAAAAGAAAATTATAGCTTTGCATTCCAGATTGCTGTGTATGAGACCCTTTGTAACAGAGATATGAGCACCAAATCATTTGACGCGTTCAGTTGAAGGAAATGAGTAGTGTGATCAAATTAAAATTTGAAGAAGTAAATATGAGTATTTATGAGATATCTGGAAGTAAGAAATAGCCTTGTGTTGAAAAATATTTTTACTTGCTACTTCAGTGGAGTATGTTTTGTAGGTGGTTATCACTTTGGTAGATATCTACTTCCCTGCTGAGTGCAAAGGACAGACCCTCCCTAGCACAAGAACAGGAGGACCTGATGCCTTTGCAGGGATTTTTCTTACAGATGAACTCTTTGATACCTACATTGGCATGCTTTAATGGTCACAACTCTTAGAAGCAGAGAAAATTTTCAGACCAACTGATGGAACTTGGGAGTAGAAAGAAATGCTTTATCTCTTATATGACAGCATCAAAATTGGATCAGAAAGTCAGTAAAAAATCATAGGTAAAGAATTATTTCTATAAATACTTCATCCTTAAGAAGGGTAAATATAGTCTGAGAGGATTTTTGTCTTTGTAGTAATCTAGAAATCAGTGGTGTGGAACTGGATACCTGCCTGCAACTTTTCTCTCCGTGACAGATCCTAGATTTGCTATTCTCAAGACATTTCTGTAGCCACTACTTTGGAGAACACTGTGTCTTGAAAGGCTCTTGGAAAAGTGTGTCTTAATAAAATTTTCATGCGTCCAATCTCTTGTTTGACCTTCCACACAAGAGGCACAACCTGGCACAGCAGAGGTCTCACATGGTGGTGCTAAGACTGATGGCGAGCAAATAGGCAGGTTTTTTCCTATACACAGGCATATTACTGTGGTATTATCAGATTGTTAATAACTGTTTCCATTTGAGTCTACCAGTGTATTAAATCAGGGTCAGAGTTATTGAAATTGCTGTTTGCTAGTACTGAAAATGAGATATTGTAGAATTATCTTGAATTAGGGAAACAAGACTTGAGCAGTGAGGTACTCCAAAAATAATGTTTACACTGAAGTCCTGGATCTGAGATTTCCCCTCAAAGTTTTCAAGTTCTTGTTAGAGTTATGTGTAAGATGCTTGTTTTAGAAATCTGCTGTGGGATATTGACTGCTGACAGCATCCTGAAGCTGATAATTTGTAGTGGACAAATGAAGAGCTCCAGAGTCCTAACTGTGCTTATGATCTACTCACAGCCTCATCTCAGGCCTTCCTCACCAGCCATTGCCCCAAAATAATGACCAATTCTTCTGGAGGTGATAATTTACTGTCAACACCAGATATTGTCTCACCTAAGAAACATGAGCAAATCCAAAATTTCTGTGTATTTCTAAATTTTATGGCTTTATAAAGCTTAATCTGATCCTTGATCTAAGAATAAGAAAATTTTGTCACTAAAATATTTTGCTTATCTTGCTACTCGCGTTCCATTTTTATAGCTGGGAGTTCAAGTCACTGCCATAAAGTAAAAAGCTGAAGCTGAACATTGTTTCAATTTCCTCTATTTTCATAGGTAATATGAGCAAAAGGTAACAACACTTTAATTGCAGCAAAACCAGAAAACTTAAGAGGAGAGTAGAGAAATTCTAGACTAACAAATTTTGTCAGCAGGTTTAAAGCTTCACTGATAAAAACAATTCATAGTTCTACTTCATGGATGGATTTATTGTAAGAATCCACAGGTTTAGTCATGGGACTAAACTTGGTGTTAAGAAACTCCACTCCAGAACAGATTGTATTTCAGTCTGTATTGTCATGTTAAATTAGGGCTCCAGTTTGCACTTTCATTCACATGTCTGATTGTCTACACTGCTTGCTTATTGATTTATACTCCAGCTAATATCTGGAGCAAACCAGCCAATTTACTAGGTGGAGAAAAATAGTCACAGAAAATTGAATCTTGCCTTTTCAGGCTGGGGCAACTCCAGTCTCTCAAGGCACAGGGCATAAGATGTGGGTTATTCTTTTTCATAATTAAATAAATACAGATTAGAAGACCATGGCAAATCCCCCTGCAAATCCCCACCAAGTGAGTCTGGTATTGTGATTTCTCCTGGGACCGTATCTGAACAAAACTCCTTTTTTCCTTTTCATTCTTTCTCTGCACACTAATGCTTCTGATTTTTGCCAGGACAGCAAAAAGTGACAGAAAAGAAAAGAACTTCACTTCTTTATAGTGCTCAGTATTATTCAGGAGATAAAAAAAAAAAGCAACCTACAAGAATTTTAAAACCAGTGTTGATTTCTTTCCAGACGTTTCTAAGATCATAACATCTGATTCTAAGCAGAGCCTGAGGTCAGCAGTGCTTTTTTCACTTCAACTAATTTCCTGTATTCCAGTAATTTTGCTTCTTATTCCAGTTAATGCCAGAAAATACAATTGCACAATCTCCAAACATGAATTTAACTGTACTTTTTATAACCCTACAATAGAGTTTCTCAGTCAAGTACATGAATATTTTTTCACATAGATCAATGGGCTTTGAGACAATTTTTTCCAGCTTTCACAGAAAACTGTCCCTTTCTTTTGCATCTCTAAAGTAATCAATGCCTTTTATTTTAGATTGCCATGAAATTATTGATTTTCTAATGCACAGTCTCTTATTAAACTCATTATACCTTCAGTCTTACTAAACCATGGGGACTGAAAAATGCGTGAAGTGCAGCCCCATTTCCAAACAATTGCTCAGCTGGAGATGTTGTTACCAGTATAGGGTGACAAATTGCTCAGACTGCTCAGATTATGTATTGTATCCAAAAGAATTAAGGGTTCAAAGGACTTCTACTTGCATAGTTATTAAAAAAATTTTCTACAAATATGTTTGTAAGAAATTTTCTGTTCACTGACAATAAAAATATTTTCCAGGCATTATGTGGTTTTGAGGTTTTTTTTGTGTATGTAACCTCTTTATTAAGGGATTGAATCTATCCTTGAAAATATGTAAGAGGAAACAAGCTCTGTGCATGTGTTAGTTGTGACTAAAGATTATTGTTTTTTTTAAGTTAAAGTCTGTTCTCCCTGACCTTTCAACAGGAATGAGTTACTCATAATGCCTAAAAATCCAGTCTGAAAATGCAACTGTAATGTAGATCTGAATTGCAGAATATATGGTGTTAAACAGAAAAATATTGTCCCCTTCAAACTATGTTCTGAGAATAAAAACTGGGTAAAAGCTCTTTAACATCCTTGTTAGAAACGTCTATTCTGATCAGAGCTTTTTTTTTCCTATGAATAAGTTTCTCTTGGTGGAAGATAGGGAGTATGATCCTGTGTTCTTTAAAACCTCACCTCTTTTAAATATTTAAAAAGATAGTGAATTCAGAAAAATATGGATACAGTCTTGTATTTATGGAAATGCTTGTTTTGAGAGTGGGAGAACATTGTCTCTTTTCAGCTTCTCATGTCCTCAGAAAGTATGGAAGTGAAAAAATAACTTCCATTTCATAAAATGATACCTTGCACAAAAATTTTTCTCTTTATTTGGAGAAAGCTACATATATTTTTCCAAACTGAAAATGGAAAAATAAATGTGTGGAATTGAATCTGGATTTTTTCTGGATTTTTTCTCCTTACTTACAACTGGAAGTCAGATATTTAAGGAGAATTAGATGAGAACATCCCCCCCCAAAAGTAAAAATACCTGTTTTTTTTCAATTACTTTATAATTTATTTGGACTAAAAGGCTTCAGTGCATATTTCTGTGGGGAGAATTGTTATCTTCCATTCAAATTCTAACTGCATTTATTTACATTATGACTTTAGACCTATTTTAGAAGTCACTGAACACTGAAAAAATTACATTCTTTCAAAATGACCAGACTCAAATGGGTAAATTCAACGTTAGTTCCTGCTCTAAGTATCTCTCCCCTTTTGAAAAGCAGCTGAAGTTTAGTGCCAGCCAGCAACAATCACCAGGAATAAAACTCCTGTATTCATATAAATTAGCTGATGTGGATTGAAAAATCTTCTTAAGAGAAGGAAGCAGGTGACAATGGTCTGGACAAAGTCGCTCCTGGATCTGAATGGGAACCTAAAATTAAGGAAGAGAGGTTCTGAAACTTTTATGTCATGAGGTAAACAAAAGTTATTTATTATTCTTAAAATAAGAAAAATGTTTATATGAAAATTACATATGAAACTTTAGAAATTATAACTTGCAAACTTTTTTTTTCTAGGGCTATATTTTTCCAGAATATTTTCAAAACATTTTGAAGTTTCATGAGTATTAAATCTTTCTATGGATTGTGTATTCCAATGTTATCAATTGTATTTCAATTAAACTACAATCTTTAATGCCAATGATCTTCTTCTATCATTATCCCTAAAAAGAAAGTGCAGTAAGTGACTTTTGACTTTGTGGCAGTTAGTCCAATATGTCTAATATATTTTGTATTCCAGATCTATTGAGCTGTTCTTGTCTATTTGTATTGTAAGTTACATTAAAACCTTGCTTCCCATTGTGGATACTGAGTTATTAAAACATGCTACTTCAGAAGCATCTAAAAAGATAAACCATGTAATTTTGTGAGTATTTTTAAAACTAGAGTTGAAAGAGCATCTAATGCTCCTTTGAATTATACCTGCTTAAAAACTGTAGGAGTTAAAAACCTTCCCATGTGCTTTGTAGTGAAATTTTAAGTCTGTAATTTAAACTGAAGGACTTAAGCTGAGTTCAACGCACCAGAAATACAGTAGTGCTCAGGATAAGCAAACCTCAGTTGTTCAGCAAGAAAGCAAAAAGCAGATCAGGAGAGAAGATATAGGAGCAGGAATAAATTAAAAAATATTTTCCTTTGTTTGTTTTGTTTCTTTTTACCTGAAAATAACTCTCTGTTTCAAAGGCTCATACAGTTGGAAAAAATAACCTTTGACCCTCACAGTTATCAGTAGGTTTTGAATTTTGTGTGCCCCATGCACTTAAGGTGCTGAAGTGGAAGCTACAGGGTGCTGGGTGTAACGGCTACAGCTGGGAATCCTGGATGTGCCTTTTGGAATTTCCTTCTGTTTGCCTCATGCCCTGTTAGGCAGAAGCACATGCCAAGATCAGTGCTTGGCTCAAGGTGGAATGACCAAAAAGTTGTCTTCATGGTTTAGGTAATTCTCTGTCTACCAAACTCTGCAAACAGTAGCTCTGATCATGTTGCAGCTGGCAACATTCTTTCCTTAATCTTTTTTATAATAACCTCGACTAGGCTTCTGTGGAGGCAGCCTGGACACTGAGTGTGAGCTGGGGTGGAGAAGAGGACCCTGGCAAGCCAATCATCCTGCAGCAGACACGGTGCTGGGAGGCAAGGGCAGGACACCTGTTCTGCAGGCTGAGCCATGGCCCTCGTAACAAAGATTTTTATTGCCATTACAATTGGCTTGTCCCCACAATTGTGTCATCTCAGTGCTTTGGTGAGGTGAAATGTGTGAGTGGTGTTCTACTAGAGGGAATGGTGACTTCTGAGCCAGCCCTGGGCTGAGTTTCTGAGCTCCCAAGAGGAGTCAGAGCTCAGCCACATCCTGCTGGATAGAGAAGGGTTTGGAGCATCCCTTGTGTAGTAGCAGATATTTTCTGGGAATCTATGGAAACATCAGTTCCTGGCTTTTGGTTTTGGTTTCTCATCCCAAAACACAAGTATATTAAAAAAACCTCCTCTCCAAAAAATGAACACACTGTCTAGAAGCCAGACTGCGGGCTCGACAAACTCCTGGGCTTTGAATTCAGGATGTCTTCACTCAAGCTGCCCAACTTGTTGGCATGGCAGAGTGAAACTTTTAGGTGGTTACACAGCAAATATAATATTACTGTGAGCTACTATGTGTGTAAATCACAATGACAGAACCCATTTGTTTAAAAAAAGAATTGATGAAAGGGATAAAATAAAACTTTCCAAAGAGCTGCTGATTTGATTAATACTTTTTTGGGGAGGGAGGAGAATCCCTGCTATATCAGCACTAGAGAAGTCTATCAAGACAGCTTGAACAGCTTGATTAATAGGAAAAAAAAATTACTTGAATGTAGAATTGCAGAAATAAGATGAATTTTTGTGATTCCGGAGTTTTATGAAATGCCAGCTAGAAGATTAGACATATATGGTATTAGTTTCTTTCAAAAAATTCTATAGAAGGAAGATTCACAGTAAGTCATTTCAGTTCTGAGCAAGATGAGAATAAGATTAATATACAGTCAAGTCATATGAGGTTTGGGAAAGATAACATTTTTTTACCATGCATACAATGTCTTAAACAGTGTGTAAGTCTGTACAAAATTCAACAGGAATTACTGATAAATTACCTTGTTTGATCAAATTTATCTTCTGTGACTAAAGGTAAATTCTCAATTTTTACTTATTACTTCCTGCTCCAAGAGACCTTATTAAATAGCAAAAGATGTGGAAAGGATGACATAGCAGGAATGTTTTTCATACCTTTACAGGGTATAACCTTTCAAGTGGATTTATTGGTTTATCTGGGTTTGGTTCTATATTTAAAAAAATATAAAATAAAAATTCATTAACTAAACTTACAAGATTATGGGGCTCATCTGAATTTATTTCTATGAACAAATGGTGAATTTGAAAGTGAAATATTTCATGATGTTTTGAAGTGGATAATTTCTGTTTTGGGCATAAAATGTTTTACAAGATAACAATTATCTTTGCTTGCTATTAAATAAAAAAATATAGGGAAGTGTTGACTACTTTAAATATTGCAATATAAGCAATAAAGCTGTGCAATATCAGTCTGTCTTCAGATAATGAATTATGACACGATCCTGAGTTCTTAGCTCCCACATCTGTTTGCTGGTGCCATGGATTGCACACCATCTGCATACTTAGTGATTTCCAGCTCCTAAACTTAGTTTCAGTATGAGATGAGGCACAAATAGAAACATGTGCACTGTCAGTAGCAACTGAGACAGATGGGAAAGCTGCACATCAAATGCTGTAAAAAACATGCATAATTCGGTGTTAGTGAAACAGTTTGGGAGAAAATGAATACATTTATTAACTCTTTTGAGAAGCTCATC
Source organism: Orthonyx spaldingii (assembly GCA_013397795.1). NCBI lineage: Eukaryota > Metazoa > Chordata > Aves > Passeriformes > Orthonychidae > Orthonyx > Orthonyx spaldingii. The sequence continues at coordinate 2,001,812 of VZTJ01011335.1, read as the reverse complement.
AATAAGGTGGTCAATGCACCTGGAGAAGACTAATTGGCTCACACCTGCACCTGCTGCTGGTTATCTTGAAATTATTCTGTTTATAGAAATCCAACCTATTAAAAGTTTACTTGTCATGGGTCTGGCTTGAGTCTTACAGCTGTCACTGCAGTCCTTGCTTAGCTGTTCCACAGCCACTGAGACTATCCCAGGCGTGTGCAGGGTGTGACCAGCGGTTGCCTTTCCCTGTCTTTCATGGAATGCCTGTAATCCTGCTGTGGCTTGGTATGTAGTAGCCAGAGCCCTTCCACAAACCCCTGCCAAACACACATGGACTGAGCTTAAAACGCTCACCCATGTTGCAGCCATTTTGCTATGATGGCACACAGTATTCTTAAGGAATATCAATAACTACTTAAATTGGATTTTAGAAATGTACATTGTATGTACCAAGATGAAGTGGTTGGATAATTTAGGATGTACCCTGCATAGCCAACACTTCTATTCACTTAGCACTCTATACCTTTTTTCTGGGTTGTTTTGGCGCAGGACAGACGGTCATATTTAACCACCTTGAAAGTTTCAGGAAGCATGTTCAAGAATTTTAGGGTAACATGTTTGTGAAGTAAGTGTCCTGAGTGGAAGGATTTTTGTTTTTTAGGCTTACATAATATGGCTAAAAATGGGAAACATTCTTACCAGAAAATACTTCCACTTAAAAAAGAATCTGAGCTCTCTTTAGAAAAATTGAGTGTCTATATTCTTAGAAATCTCTATTCAAGTCCAAATCTCACTGTCCAAACCAGTCACAATTAATTGCAAGAAGAATTTCACCATCTTCAATCACTTTCATGTGCTGTGTGACACCTGGGTAGATGTTTTTTTTACATTGACCCTGCTTGCTTTTGACATAGCTATGAAAGGCATGACAGGTATTTCAGAAGTATAGGAGTATTTTGGTTTTTTATATAATAAAAAATATTTTTATGTGATTTCTGCGGGGGTGATGGTGTGTATGATAGAGGGCTGAGCAGTGATAAACAGCCTGTGAATGCAGCCTGTGAGCGATGTTCAGACTTAAGCCAAGAAGAGCTCCCTGGTGAAGAAAAGCACACCTGGAAAACAAGTGATAAACACAAAGCATTTGCAGCCTCTCACTCTTTTGGGAATGGTGTGTGTGTGTGTGTATTTGAAACCACAGCTTGGTCTGCTGTTTGAAAAGGTTGCTCAGGGTTAAGTACTGCCATATGATTTTGGCATCTGGCTATGATTGGAGTCAATGGGAGTCCTCTGTATGCATCTGAGGGCACAGTATGACCCTTTCAGCTCATTTTCACTTGCTATATTTTTGTGCTATGGCACCTCTGAGCAGGGACAATCTCAACTACTCCTTCACTTTAAAGGCCATCTGTAAGGAAAGTTATTCTTGTGTTTCCTTTCATTCTCTGAGTGGTCCTTAGCCTTCTTTCATGACTTCCTTTCTTGTTGATTTATTAAGCTACTAATGTTCAGATCCCAGTCCATAAAAATTAAAACTTCAATCTGAAAGAAAAAATAACCAAGTAGATAATGTAAGTACAAGATATTAGCACAAGCAGCTACGAGCAGACATAGCGTATTTCATTTTGAGACATCTTCTAAAAGATAAAGAGCAGTTCAATCAAATTAAAAATGTGGAGAGATTTTCCTTCAAGCCACATTGAGCAATCAAGTCTGAAAAACAAGCCATACTGTGTTCCTGAAGCAGATAATAGTATCAGTGATGAGGTATTACTATTAGGACTAAATGGCTCCTGTAAAATAATAAACTGATTTAATGGGCCAAATGATGGTAAAGTACTTTTCATGGGTATACCAGAGGCAGAAATTTCTTCATCAGGATTGGTGTCCTAACTTGATATTCTGACTGCAAGTCTCCAGAAGGCTTGAGACTGATGGTAGTGTTGTGGTTGCCATGACGGAAACTGAACTGGGACACCAGAATTTGTTGCACAGTAGAGAAAGAATTAGACACCTCGGAAAAGTTATCTATGGGAAGCACCTTTTTGCCTACAGGTAGCCTACAGGGAATGATAAACAGAAAAGGAGTATCTGTCCACCTCTGTCATTGGAGCATGCATGAAACATTAAGGTGCCAGAGAAGGACCTCCATATGAGAGGACAGAGAGGAAGAATGAGGACCCTCAAATGGAGAAAGGCTTTCTCTATTCAAGATTCTCTGCTGCCTTATGGACAAATGAAGCTGGCCTTGGTGAGCTGTGTACTCTACCTTAATCTTGTATTGCTTGTTTCTGTATGGAGTGGATTCCTGATTTTCAGGAGACAGGAGGCTATCTGCTCTGAAGAATCAGAACTCCTTGTTGTCTCCAAAATCCTGTGATTTCCCCGTAGTTGGAACTGCCACAGGAGTTTCTTGTCCTTTTTCCCAAATGGGAAATGCTCTAAATGAAGTTACCTTAACACTTCAGTGGTCTGCTGGAGAGAAACACAGGAGGAAGTTGCAGTTTGTAGAGGGAATTGCTGAGCAACCTGGTCTGACCTTACAGCTGAACCTATTCTCAAGAGGATGTTACACTAGAGACATTCAGAGGTCCCTTCCAGCTTGAACTATCCAATGATCTTATGAGAATAGGATTCCAAGTACCTTTTCACCTAAATAAGCTTTCAGACAGATTCAGGTAAAATCATCATGTGACTGTTAAGACACTCATTTTTTTCTAGAGAGAATTCAAATTATCATATAATTAAAAGGTTTTTTTTGTTAAAAATTTAGTAAATAGACAAAAAGATACCATCTCTACAGTGACACTACTGAACAGAATTGAGTTCTGTTTCCTCTGTCTCCTTGAAAATGTTTATGTCCGACAGGCAGGAGTTCATATCACGAACACTAAAGGAATTTGGGAGTTTTCTAGTTATCTGGTGCCACTTCATGTTGGCTTTGTTTTTTTTTTTTTTCAACAGAAGTGAAAGAAGGAAATAGTCCCTGTAGAAAAATTCCCTAGTAATATTGTAAAGGAAACTTGCCTCTCAGGATATAGCACTGAGATTCTGGATTACACCGATGGCACTTTCTGTTTGTTGGGTCCCCAATGTACACGAAATATGAAGCAGACTTTGGTTCAAAAATTGCATGCTCCTTGTGAGTTTTTCCTTTGCCTGGAATTCCCCAGTAGCTGATGATTTGAATGTAACATTGATTTTAAGTAAAAATGTCACATCAAAACAACTCTGATCCTAGTCCACAAAAAAGAAATAAAGCACTAAATAAGTACAAATACAGATTTTTCCTATAGAGGTTATTCTGCAAATTGGAGTTTTTGACTTTTTTTGTTTTGTTGTTATTACTGTTCAGCTGTAGAAACACTTTAAAACAGTTTCTAGAACCTTGATGAGTACAGCAGAAGACTTATGAACATTTTTTGGGGGTGGAAATGCAAATATTTTAGTTTCAAAATGATTGTTTATGCAGAGATATCCCTGAGTTCAGCAATAATTGAAATAAAATGTTTTAACATCCTAGGAATTTTTACGGAAGATTCTTCTGAAACTTTTAAAAATGTCCTTATATACCTTACTATAAGAGTAATGAATTTGTGAAAGAAGAGATGAAAAATACTCTTGAAGGAATTTGGAGAGTTCAAAATAGGTATAAAGGATAAATCTGCCTTCCATGTATTACTAAGAGAGAGAGAAAGACAAAATGATTTACTCCCAGTTTCCAAAACATGAGATCCAAAGCATAAAACTACAAAGACCTTAAAGAAGTATCACTTCACCTTTTAATTTTCAAATTATTTTCTCAGCATACATTTTTCAATGAAAAATTTGCCCATAGGATAGGTAAAAAGCAATTCCTGACACTTATTCTGGCAATTTATTGTCTCATGGGGTATGCACTATGCACTTGTTATTAAGTTCTCTTTGTAAGGTGGTTTTTTTTTTTTTTGGTTTTTTTT